>JAUMJM010000209.1:0-33246 GCA_033558235.1 Neomorphus geoffroyi | reverse complement strand
AGGGGCAGGGACTGGGGAGGGGAAGGAACTGGGTAGGGGAGTGGGGACATGGGATGGGAAGGGACTTGGGAGGGGCAAGGACTTGCGAGGGGACTGGGGACATGGGAGGGGACTGGGGACTTTGGAGGGGCAGGACTGGGGAGGGGACTGGGGACATGGGAGGGGCAGGGACTTGAGAGGGGACTGGGGACTTGGGAGGGGCAAGGGACTGGGAGGGAACTGGGGACATGGAGGGGCAGGGACTTGGCAGGGGACTGGGGACATGGGAGGGGCAGGGACTTGGGTGGGGCAGGGACTTGGGAGGGGACTGGGGACATGGGAGGGCCAGGGACTTGGGAGGGGACTGGGGACTTGGGAGGGGACTGGGGACATAGGAGGGGCAGGGATTTGGGAGGGACTGGGCACATGGGAGGGGCAGGGACTTGGGAGGGTACTGGGGACATGGGAGAACAGGGACTTGGGAGGGGACTGGGGACATGGGAGGGGACTGGGGACATTGGAGGGGCAGGGAATTTGGAGGGGCAGGGACTTGGGAGGGGCAAGGACTTGGGAGGGACAGGACTTGGGAGGGGAGTGGGGACTTGGGAGGGGATTAGGGACTTTGGAGGAGGCAGGGACCTGGGGAGGGGACTGGGGACATGGGAGAGGCAGGGACTTGGGAGGGGACCGGGGACATGGGAGGGGACTGGAGACATCGGAGGGGCAGGGAATTGGGAGGGGCAGGGACTGGGGAGGGGACTGGAGACATGGGAGGGGCAGGGACTTTGGGAGGGGCAGGGACTTGGGAGGGGACTGGGGACTTGGGAGGGGCAGGGACTGGGGAGGGGAAGGAACTGGGTAGGGGAGTGGGGACATGGGATGGGAAGGGACTTGGGAGGGGCAAGGACTTGCGAGGGGACTGGGGACATGGGAGGGGACTGGGGACATGGGAAGGGCAGGGACTTGGGAGGGGACTGGGGACTTGGGAGGGGCAGGGACTTGGGTGGGGCTTGGGGACTTGGGAGGGGCAGGGACTGGGGAGGGGACTGGGGGACATGGGAGGGCAGGGACTGGGGAGGGGCAGGTAGTGGGGAGGGGACTGGGGACATGGGAGGGCCAGGGACTTGGGAGGGACTGGGGACTTGGGAGGGGACTGGGGACATAGGAGGGGCAGGGATTTGGAAGGGGACTGGGGACATGGGAGGGGCAGGGACTGGGGAGGGGAGTGGGGGACTTGGACGGGACTGGGCACATGGGAGGGGCAGAGACTTGGGAGGGTACTGGGGACATGGGAGAAGAGGGACTTGGAGGGGACTGGGGACTTGAGAGGGGCAGGGACTTGGGGTGGGGAGTGGGGACATGGGAGGGGGCAGGGACTGTGGATGGGACTGGGGACTTAGGAGGGGCAGGGACTTGGGAGGGGACTGGAGAAATGGAGGGGCAGGACTTTGGAGGGTACTGGAGAAATGGGAGGGGCAGGGACTACGGTGGGGATTGGGGACATGGGAGGGCCAGGGACTTGGGAGTGGCAGGGACTGGGGAGGGGACTGGGGACATGGGAGGGGCAGGGACTTGGTAGGGGAGGGGACTGGGGAAATGGGAGAGGCAGGATCTGGGGAGGGGACTGGGGACATTGGAGGGCAGGGACTTGGGAGGGGCAGGGACTTGGTGGGGACTGCGGACATGGGAGGGGCACGGACTTTGGAGGTGACTGGGGACATGGGAGGGGCAGGGACTTGGGAGGGGCAGGGACTGGGGAGGGGACTGGGGACATGGGAGGGGCAGGGACTGGGGAGGGGACTTGGGACTTGGGAGGGGCAGGGACTTGGGCGAGGATGGGGACATGGGAGGAGCAGGGACTTGGTAGGGGATTGGGGAAATGGGAGGGGCAGGGAATTGGGAGGGGACGGGAGACATGGGAGGGGCAGGGAGTTGGGAGAGGCAGGGACTTAGGAGGGGACTGGGGACATGGGAGGGGCAGGGTCTGGTGAGGGGACTGGGACTTGGGAGAGGCAGGGACTTGGGAGGGGACTGGGGACATGGGAGGGGATTGGGGACTTGGGAGGGGACTGGGGACATGGGAGGGGCAGGGACATGGGAGGGGATTGGGACTTTCAGGGGCAGGGACCTGGGGAGTGGACTGGGACATGGGAGGGGCAGGGACATAAGAGTGGCAGGGACTGGGGAGGGGCAGGGACTGGGGAGGGGACTAGGGAGGGGCAGGGACTTGGGTGGGGGACTTGGGACATGGGAGTGGCAGGGACTTGGGAGGGGACTGGGGACTTGCGAGGGGCAGGGACTTGGGAGGGGACTGGAGACATGGGAGGGGCAGGGACTTGGGCTGGAGGGGCAGGGACTGGGGAGGGGACTGGGGACTTGGGAGGGGCAGGGACTGGGAGGGGACTTGGGACTTGGGAGGGGCAGGGACTTGGGCGGGGAATGGGGACATGGGAGGAGCAGGGACTTGGTTGGGGACTGGGGACATGGGAGGGGCAGGGACTGGGTAGGGGCAGGTAGTGGGGAGGGGACTGGGGACATGGGAGGGCCAGGGACTTGGGAGGGGACTGGGGACTTGGGAGGGGACTGGGGACATAGGAGGGGCAGGGATTTGGAAGGGGACTGGGGACATGGGAGGGGCAGGGACTGGGGAGGGGAGTGGGGACTTGGGACGGGACTGGGCACATGGGAGGGGCAGGGACTTGGGAGGGTACTGGGGACATTGGAGAACAGGGACTTGGGAGGGGACTGGGGACTTGAGAGGGGCAGGGACTTGGGTGGGGAGTGGGGACATGGGAGGGGCAGGGACTGGGGAGGGGACTGGGGACTTAGGAGGGGCAGGGACTTGGGAGGGGACTGGAGAAATGGGAGGGGCAGGGACTTTGGAGGGCACTGGAGAAATGGGAGGGGCAGGGACTACGGTGGGGATTGGGACATGGGAGGGGCAGGGACTTGGGAGTGGCAGGGACTGGGGAGGGGACTGGGGACATGGGAGGGGCAGGGACTTGGTAGGGGAGGGGACTGGGAAATGGGAGAGGCAGGAACTGGGGAGGGGACTGGGGACATTGGAGGGGCAGGGACTTGGAGGGGCAGGGACTTGGGAGGGGACTGCGGACATGGAGGGGCACGGACTTTGGAGGTGACTGGGGACATGGGAGGGGAAGGGACTTGGGAGGGGCAGGGACTGGGGAGGGGGACTGGGGACATGGGAGGGGCAGGACTTGGTAGGGGATTGGGGAAATGGGAGGGGCAGGGAATTGGGAGGGGACGGGAGACATGGGAGGGGATTGGGGACTTGGGAGGGGACTGGGGACATGGGAGGGGCAGGGACATGGGAGGGGATTGGGACTTTCCAGGGGCAGGGACTTGGGAGGGGACTGGGGAGTTGGGAGGGGCAGGGATTTGGGTGGGGACTGGAGACATTGGGAGGGGCAGGGACTGGGGAGTGGACTGGGGACATGGGAGGGGCAGGGACTTGGGAGGGGTAGGGACTGGGGAGGGGACTGCGGACATGGGAGGGCACGGACTTTGGAGGTGACTGGGGGACATGGGAGGGGAAGGGAGTTGGCAGTGGTAGGGACTGGGGAGGGGACTGGGGACATGGGAGGGGCAGGGTCTGGTGAGGGGACTGGGGACTTGGGAGAGGCAGGGACTTGGGAGGGGACTGGGGACATGGGAGGGGATTGGGGACTTGGGAGGGGGACTGGGGACATGGGAGGGGCAGGGACATGGGAGGGGATTGGGACTTTCCAGGGGCAGGGACTTGGGAGGGGACTGGGGAGTTGGGAGGGGCAGGGATTTGGGTGGGGACTGGAGACATGGAGGGGCAGGGACTGGGGAGTGGACTGGGGACATGGGAGGGGCAGGGACTTGGGAGGGGTAGGGACTGGGGAGGGGCAGGGACTGGGGAGGGGACTAGGGAGGGGCAGGGACTTGGGTGGGGACTTGGGACATGGGAGTGGCAGGGACTTGGGAGGGGACTGGGGACTTGGGAGGGGCAGGACTTGGAGGGGACTGGAGACATGGGAGGGGCAGGGACTTGGGAGTGGTAGGGACTGGGGAGGGGACTGGGGACATGGGAGGGGCAGGGACTTGGGAGGGGTAGGGACTTAGGAGGGGACTGGGGACATGGGAGTGGCAGGGACTGGGGAGGGGACTGGGGGACTTAGGAGAGGCAGGGACTGGGGAGGGGACTGGGGACTAGGGAGGGGCAGGGACTTGGGTGGGGACTGGGGACATGGGAGGGGCAGGGACTGGGGAGTGGACTGGGGACATGGGAGGGGCAGGGACATGGGAGTGGCAGGGACTGGGGAGGGGACTGGGGACATGGGAGGGGCAGGGACTTGGGAGGGGAGGGGACTGGGGAAATGGGAGAGGCAGGGACTGGGGAGGGGACTGGGGACATTGGAGGGGCAGGGGACTTGGGAGTGGATGGGACTGGGGAGGGGACTGGGGACGGGAGGGGCAGGGACTTGGGAGGGGCAGGGACTTGGGAGGGGACTGTGGAAATGGGAGGGGCAGGGACTAGGGAGGGGATTGGGGACATGGGAGGGGCAGGGACTTGGGAAGTAGGCAGGGACTGGGGAGGGGACTGGGGACATGGGAGGGGCAGGGACTTGGGAGGGGCAGGGACTTGGGTGGGGACTGTGGAAATGGGAGGGCAGGGACTGGGGAGGTGATTGGGGACATGGGAGGGGCAGGGGACTGGGGAGGGGCAAGGACTTGGGAGGGGCACGGACTTGGGAGGGGACTGGGGGACATGGGAGGGGATTAGGGACTTTGCAGGGGCAGGGTCTGGGGAGGGGACTGGGGACATGGGAGGGGCAGGGACTTGGGAGGGGACTTGGTACGTACGAGGGCTAAGGACTGGGGAGGGGACTGGGGACATAGGAGTTGCAGGGACTTGGGAGGGGCAGGGACTGGGAAGGGGACTGGGGACATGGGAGGGGACTGGGTACTTGGGAGGGGCGGGGACTTGGGAGGGGATTGGGGACATGGGAGGGGCAGGGACTTGGGAGGGCCAGGGACAGGGGAGGGAACTGGGGACATGGGAGGGGCAAGGACTTGGGAGGGGACTGAGGACTTGGGAGGGGCAGGGACTTGGGAGGGGCAGGGACTGGGGAGGGGCAAGGACTTGGGAGGGACAGGGACTTGGGAGGGGACTGGGGACTTGGGAGGGGATTGGAGACTTTGGAGGGGCAGGGACTGGGGAGGGGACTGGGGACATGGGAGGGGCAGGGACTTGAGAGGGGACTGGGGACTTGGGAGGGGCAGGGACTGGGGAGGGGACTGGGGACATGGGAGGGGCAGGGACTTGGCAGGGGGACTGGGGACATGGGAGGGGCAGGGACTTGGGTGGGGCAGGGACTTGGGAGGGGACTGGGGACATGGGAGGGCCAGGGACTTGGGAGGGGACTGGGGACTTGGGAGGGGACTGGGGACATAGGAGGGGCAGGGATTTGGGAGGGGATTGGGCACATGGGAGGGGCAGGGACTTGGGAGGGTACTGGGGACATGGGAGAACAGGGACTTGGAGGGGACTGGGGACATGGGAGGGGACTGGGGACATTGGAGGGGCAGGGAATTTGGAGGGGCAGGGACTTGGGAGGGGCAAGGACTTGGGAGGGACAGGGACTTGGGAGGGGACTGGGGACTTGGAGGGGATTAGGGACTTTGGAGGGGCAGGGACTGGGGAGGGGACTGGGGGACATGGGAGAGGCAGGGACTTGGGAGGGGACCGGGGACATGGGAGGGGACTGGAGACATGGGAGGGGCAGGGACTTGGGAGGGCAGGGGACTGGGGAGGGGACTGGAGACATGGGAGTGGCAGGGACTTGGGAGGGGCAGGGACTTGGGAGGGGACTGGGGACTTGGGAGGGGCAGGGACTTGGGAGGGGACAGGGGACATGGGAGTGGCAGGGACTTGGGAGTGAACTGTGGACATTGGAGGGGCAGGGACTGGGGAGGGGAAGGAACTGGGTAGGGGAGTGGGGACATGGGATGGGAAGGGACTTGGGAGGGGCAAGGACTTGGGAGGGGACTGGGGACATGGGAGGGGCAGGGACTTGGGAGTGGACTGGGGACTTGGGAGGGGCAGGGACTTGGGTGGGGACTGGGACTTGGGAGGGGCAGGGACTTGGGTGGGGCTTGGGGACATGGGAGGGGCAGGGACTGGATAGGGGACTGGGGACTTTGGGAGGGGCAGGGACTGGGGAGGGGACTGGGGACATGGGAGGGGCAGGGACTGGGGAGGGGCAGGTAGTGGGGAGGGGACTGGGGACATGGGAGGGCCAGGGACTTGGGAGGGGACTGGGGACTTGGGAGGGGACTGGGGGACATAGGAGGGGCAGGGATTTGGAAGGGGACTGGGGACATGGGAGGGGCAGGGACTGGGGAGGGGAGTGGGGACTTGGGACGGGACTGGGCACATGGGAGGGGCAGGGACTTGAGAGGGGTACTGGGGACATGGGAGAACAGGGACTTGGGAGGGGACTGGGGACTTGAGAGGGGCAGGGACTTGGGTGGGGAGTGGGGACATGGAGGGGCAGGGACTGGGGAGGGGACTGGGGGACTTAGGAGGGGCAGGGACTTGGGAGGGGACTGGAGAAATGGGAGGGGCAGGGACTTTGGAGGGCACTGGAGAAAATGGGAGGGGCAGGGACTACGGTGTGGATTGGGGACATGGGAGGGGTAGGGACTTGGGAGTGGCAGGGACTGGGGAGGGGACTGGGGACATGGGAGGGGCAGGGACTTAGTAGGGGAGGGGACTGGGAAATGGGAGAGGCAGGAACTGGGGAGGGGACTGGGGGACATTGGAGGGGCAGGGACTTGGGAGGGGCAGGGACTTGGGAGGGGACTGCGGACATGGGAGGGGCACGGACTTTGGAGGTGACTGGGGACATGGGAGGGGCAGGGACTTGGGAGGGGCAGGGACTGGGGAGGGGACTGGGGACATGGGAGGGGCAGGGACTGGGGAGGGGACTTGGGACTTGGGAGGGGCAGGGACTTGGGCGGGGAATGGGGACATGGGAGGAGCAGGGACTTGGTAGGGGATTGGGGAAATGGGAGGGGCAGGGAATTGGGAGGGGACGGGACACATGGGAGGGGCAGGAGTTGGGAGTGGTGGTAGGGACTGGGGAGGGGACTGGGGACATGGGAGGGGCAGGGACTTGGGAGAGGCAGGGACTTAGGAGGGGACTGGGGACATGGGGAGGGGCAGGGTCTGGTGAGGAGACTGGGGACTTGGGAGAGGCAGGGACTTGGGAGGGGACTGGGGACATGGGAGGGGCAGGGACATGGGAGGGGATTGGGACTTTCCAGGGGCAGGGACTTGGGAGGGGACTGGGGAGTTGGGAGGGGCAGGGACTTGGGTGGGGACTGGAGACATGGGAGGGGCAGGGACTGGGGAGGGGCAGGGACTGGGGAGGGGACTAGGGAGGGGCAGGGACTTGGGTGGGGACTTGGGACATGGGAGTGGCAGGGACTTGGGAGGGGACTGGGGACTTGGGAGGGGCAGGGACTTGGGAGGGGACTGGAGACATGGGAGGGGCAGGGAGTTGGCAGTGGTAGGGACTGGGGAGGGGACTGGGGACATGGGAGGGGCAGGGACTTGGGAGGGGCAGGGACTTAGGAGGGGACTGGGGACATGGGAGCGGCAGGGACTGGGGAGGGGACTGGGGACTTAGGAGAGGCAGGGACTGGGGAGGTGTCTGGGACTAGGGAGGGGCAGGGACTTGGGTGGGGACTCTGGACATGGGAGGGACAGGGACTGGGGAGTGGACTGGGGACATGGAGGGGCAGGGACATGGGAGTGGCAGGGACTGGGGAGGGGACTGGGGACATGGGAGGGGCAGGGACTTGGTAGGGGAGGGGACTGGGGAAATGGGAGAGGCAGGGACTGGGGAGGGAACTGGGGACATTGGAGGGGCAGGGACTTGGGAGTGGCAGGACTGGGGAGGGGACTGGGGACATGGGAGGGGCAGGGACTTGGGTGGGGCAGGGACTTGGGAGGGGGACTGGGGACATGGGAGGGCCAGGGACTTGGGAGGGGACTGGGGACTTGGGAGGGGACAGGGGACATAGGAGGGGCAAGGATTTGGGAGGGGACTGGGCACATGGGAGGGGCAGGGACTTGGGAGGGTACTGGGGACATGGGAGAATAGGGACTTGGGAGGGGACTGGGGACATGGGAGGGGACTGGGGACATTGGAGGGGCAGGGAATTTGGAGGGGCAGGGACTTGGGAGGGGCAAGGACTTGGGAGGGACAGGGACTTGGGAGGGGACTGGGGACTTGGGAGGGGATTAGGGACTTTGGAGGGGCAGGGACTGGGGAGGGGACTGGGGACATGGGAGAGGCAGGGACTTGGAGGGGAACCGGGGACATGGGAGGGGATTGGAGACATGGGAGGGGCAGGGAATTGTGAGGGGCAGGGACTGGGGAGGGGACTGGAGACATGGGAGGGGCAGGGAGTTGGGAGGGTCAGGGACTTGGGAGGGGACTGGGGACTTGGAGGGGCAGGGACTGGGGAGGGGCAGGAACTGGGTAGGGGAGTGGGGACATGGGAGGGGAAGGGACTTGGGAGGGGCAAGGACTTGTGAGGGGACTGGGACATGGGGAGGGGACTGGGACATGGGAGGGGCAGGGACTTGGGAGGGGACTGGGTACTTGGGAGGGTCAGGGACTTGGGTGGGGCTTGGGGACATGGGAGGGGCAGGGACTGGGTAGGGGACTGGGGACTTGGGAGGGGCGGGACTGGGGACATGGGAGGGGGCAGGGACTGGGGAGGGGCAGGTAGTGGTGGAGGGGACTGGGGACATGGGAGGGCCAGGGACTTGGGAGGGGGACTGGGGACTTGGGATGGGACTGGGGACATAGGAGGGGCAGGGATTTGGAAGGGGACTGGGGACATGGGAGGGGCAGGGACTGGGGAGGGGAGTGGGGACTTGGGACGGGACTGGGCACATGGGAGGGGCAGGGACTTGGGAGGGTACTGGGGACATGGGAGAACAGGGACTTGGGAGGGGACTGGGGACTTGAGAGGGGCAGGGACTTGGGTGGGGATTGGGGACATGGGAGGGGCAGGGACTGGGGAGGGGACTGGGGACTTAGGAGGGGCAGGGACTTGGGAGGGGACTGGAGAAATGGGAGGGGCAGGGACTTTGGAGGGTACTGGAGAAATGGGAGGGGCAGGGACTACGGTGGGGATTGGGGACATGGGAGGGCCAGGACTTGGGAGTGGCAGGGACTGGGGAGGGGACTGGGGACATGGGAGGGGCAGGGACTACGGTGGGGATTGGGGACATGGGAGGGGCAGGGACTTGGGAGTGGCAGGGACTGGGGAGGGGACTGGGGACATGGGAGGGGGCAGGGACTTGGAAGGGGAGGGGACTGGGGAAATGGGAGAGGCAGGAACTGGGGAGGGGACTGGGGACATTGGAGGGGAAGGGACTTGGGAGGGGCAGGGACTTGGGAGGGGACTGCGGACATGGGAGGGGCACGGACTTTGGAGGTGACTGGGGACATGGGGGGGCAGGGACTTGGGAGGGGCAGGGACTGGGGAGGGGACTGGGGACATGGGAGGGGCAGGGACTGGGGAGGGGACTTGGGACTTGGGAGGGGCAGGGACTTGGGCGGGGAATGGAGGACATGGGAGGAGCAGGGACTTGGTAGGGGATTGGGGAAATGGGAGGGGCAGGAATTGGGAGGGGACGGGAGACATGGGAGGGGCAGGGGAGTTGGGAGTGGTAGGGACTGGGGAGGGGACTGGGGACATGGGAGGGGCAGGGACTTGGGAGAGGCAGGGACTTAGGAGGGGACTGGGGACATGGGAGGGGCAGGGTCTGGTGAAGGGACTGGGGACTTGGGAGAGGCAGGGACTTGGGAGGGGACTGGGGACATGGGAGGGGATTGGGGACTTGGGAGGGGACTGGAGACATGGGAGGGGCAGGGACATGGGAGGGGATTGGGACTTTCCAGGGGCAGGGACTTGGGAGGGGACTGGGGAGTTGGGAGGGGCAGGGACTTGGGTGGGGACTGGAGACATGGGAGGGGCAGGGACTGGGGAGTGGACTGGGGACATGGGAGGGGCAGGGACATGGGAGTGGCAGGGACTGGGGAGGGGCAGGGACTGGGAGGGGACTAGGGAGGGGGCAGGGACTTGGGGTGGGGACTTGTGACATGGGAGTGGCAGGGACTTGGGAGGGGACTGGGGACTTGGGAGGGGCAGGGACTTGGGAGGGGACTGGAGACATGGGAGGGGCAGGGAGTGGCAGTGGTAGGGACTGGGGAGGGGACTGGGGACATGGGAGGGGCAGGGACTTGGGAGGGGCAGGGACTTAGGAGGGGACTGGGGGACATGGGAGCGGCAGGGACTGGGGAGGGGACTGGGGACTTAGGAGAGGCAGGGACTGGGGAGGGGACTGGGGACATGGGAGGGGCAGGGACATGGGAGTGGGCAGGGACTGGGGAGGGGACTGGGGACATGGGAGGGGCAGGGACTTGGGAGGGGAGGGGACTGGGGAAATGGGAGAGGCAGGGACTGGGGAAGGAACTGGGGACATTGGAGGGGCAGGGACTTGGGAGTGGCAGGGACTGGGGAGGGGACTGGGGACATGGGAGGGGCAGGGACTTGGGTGGGGCAGGGACTTGGGAGGGGACTGGGGACATGGGAGGGCCAGGGACTTGGGAGGGGACTGGGGACTTGGGAGGGGACAGGGGACATAGGAGGGGCAGGGATTTGGGAGGGGACTGGGCACATGGGAGGGGCAGGGACTTGGGAGGGTACTGGGGGACATGGGAGAACAGGGACTTGGGAGGGGACTGGGGACATGGGAGGGGACTGGGGACATTGGAGGGGCAGGGAATTTGGAGGGGCAGGGACTTGGGAGGGGCAAGGACTTGGGAGGGACAGGGACTTGGGAGGGGACTGGGGACTTGGGAGGGGATTAGGGACTTTGGAGGGGCAGGGACTGGGGAGGGGACTGGGGACATGGGAGAGGCAGGGACTTGGGAGGGGACCGGGGACATGGGAGGGGACTGGAGACATGGGAGGGGCAGGGAATTGTGAGGGGCAGGGACTGGGGAGGGGACTGGAGACATGGGAGGGGCAGGGACTTGGGAGGGGCAGGGACTTGGGAGGGGACTGGGGACTTGGGAGGGGCAGGGACTGGGGAGGGGCAGGAACTGGGTAGGGGAAGTGGGGACATGGGAGGGGAAGGGACTTGGGAGGGGCAAGGACTTGGGAGGGGACTGGGGACATGGGAGGGGACTGGGGACATGGGAGGGGCAGGGACTTGGGAGGGGACTGGGTACTTGGGAGGGGCAGGGACTTGGGTGGGGCTTGGGGACATGGGAGAGGCAGGAACTGGGAAGGGGGACTGGGGGACATTGAGGGGAAGGACTTGGGAGGGGCAGGGACTTGGGAGGGGACTGCGGACATGGGAGGGGCACGGACATTGGAGGTGACTGAGGACATGGGAGGGGGCAGGGACTTGGGAGGGGCAGGGACTGGGGAGGGGACTGGGGACATGGGAGGGGCAGGGACTGGGGAGGGGACTTGGGACTTGGGAGGGGCAGGGACTTGGGCGGGGGAATGGGGACATGGGAGGAGCAGGGACTTGGTAGGGGATTGGGGAAATGGGAGGGGCAGGGAAATGGGAGGGGACGGGAGACATGGGAGGGGCAGGGAGTTGGGAGTGGTAGGGACTGGGGAGGGGACTGGGGACATGGGAGGGGCAGGGACTTGGGAGAGGCAGGGACTTAGGAGGGGACTGGGGACATGGGAGGGGCAGGGTCTGGTGAGGGGACTGGGGACTTGGGAGAGGCAGGGACTTGGGAAGGGACTGGGGACATGGGAGGGGATTGGGGACTTGGGAGGGGACTGGAGACATGGGAGGGGCAGGGACATGGGAGGGGATTGGGACTTTCCAGGGGCAGGGACTTGGGAGGGGACTGGGGATTTGGGAGGGGCAGGGACTTGGGTGGGGACTGGAGACATGGGAGGGGCAGGGACTGGGGAGTGGACTGGGGACCATGGGAGGGGCAGGGACATGGGAGTGGCAGGGACTGGGGAGGGGCAGGGACTGGGGAGGGGACTAGGGAGGGGCAGGGACTTGGGTGGGGACTTGGGACATGGGAGTGGCAGGGACTTGGGAGGGGACTGGGGACTTGGGAGGGGCAGGGACTTGGGAGGGGACTGGAGACATGGGAGGGGCAGGGAGTTGGCAGTGGTAGGGACTGGGGAGGGGACTGGGGACATGGGAGGGGCAGGGACTTGGGAGGGGCAGGGACTTAGGAGGGGACTGGGGACATGGGAGCGGCAGGGACTGGGGAGTGGGGAGGGACTGGGGACTTAGGAGAGGCAGGGACTGGGGAGGGGACTGGGGACATGGGAGGGGCAGGGACATGGGAGTGGCAGGGACTGGGGAGGGGACTGGGGACATGGGAGGGGCAGGGACTTGGGAGGGGAGGGGACTGGGAAATGGGAGAGGCAGGGACTGGGGAGGGAACTGGGGACATTGGAGGGGCAGGGACTTGGGAGTGGCAGGGACTGGGGAGGGGACTGGGGACATGGGAGTGGCAGGAACTTGGGTGGGGCAGGGACTTGGGAGGGGACTGGGGACATGGGAGGGCCAGGGACTTGGGAGGGGACTGGGGGACTTGGGAGGGGACAGGGGACATAGGAGGGGCAGGGATTTGGGAGGGGATTGGGCACATGGGAGGGGCAGGGACTTGGGAGGGTACTGGGGACATGGGAGAACAGGGACTTGGGAGGGACTGGGGACATGGGAGGGGACTGGGCACATTGGAGGGGCAGGGAATTTGGAGGGGCAGGGACTTGGGAGGGGCAAGGACTTGGGAGGGACAGGGACTTGGGAGGGGACTGGGGACTTGGGAGGGGATTAGGGACTTTGGAGGGGGCAGGGTCTGGGGAGGGGACTGGGGACATGGGAGAGGCAGGGACTTGGGAGGGGGACCGGGGACATGGGATGGGGACTGGAGACATGGGAGGGGCAGGGAATTGTGAGGGGCAGGGACTGGGGAGGGGACTGGAGACATGGGAGGGGCAGGGAGTTGGGAGGGGCAGGGACTTGGGAGGGGACTGGGGACTTGGGAGGGGCAGGGACTGGGGAGGGGCAGGAACTGGGTAGGGGAGTGGGGACATGGGAGGGGAAGGGACTTGGGAGGGGCAAGGACTTGGGAGGGGACTGGGGACATGGGAGGGGACTGGGGACATGGGAGGGCAGGGACTTGGGAGGGGACTGGGTACTTGGGAGGGGCAGGGACTTGGGTGGGGCTTGGGGACATGGGAGGGGCAGGGACTGGGGAGGGGACTGGGGACTTGGGAGGGGCAGGGACTGGGGAGGGGACTGGGGACATGGAGGGGCAGGGACTGGGGAGGGGCAGGTAGTGGGGAGGGGACTGGGGACATGGGAGGACCAGGGACTTGGGAGGGGACTGGGACTTGGGAGGGGACTGGGGACATAGGAGGGCAGGGATTTGGAAGGGGACTGGGGACATGGGAGGGGCAGGGACTGGGGAGGGGAGTGGGGACTTGGGACGGGACTGGGCACATGGGAGGGGCAGGGACTTGGGAGGGTACTGGGGACATGGGAGAACAGGGACTTGGGAGGGGACTGGGGACTTGAGAGGGGCAGGGACTTGGGTGGGGAGTGGGGACATGGAGGGGCAGGGACTGGGGAGGCGACTGGGGACTTAGGAGGGGCAGGGACTTGGAGGGGACTGGAGAAATGGGAGGGGCAGGGACTTTGGAGGGTACTGGAGAAATGGGAGGGGCAGGGACTACGGTGGGGATTGGGGACATGGGAGGGGCAGGGACTTGGGAGTGGCAGGGACTGGGGAGGGGACTGGGGACATGGGAGGGGCAGGGACTACGGTGGGGATTGGGGACATGGGAGGGGCAGGGACTTGGGAGTGGCAGGGACTGGGGAGGGACTGGGGACATGGGAGGGGCAGGGACTTGGTAGGGGAGGGGACTGGGGAAATGGGAGAGGCAGGAACTGGGGAGGGGACTGGGGACATTGGAGTGGGAAGGGACTTGGGAGGGGCAGGGACTTGGGAGGGGACTGCGGACATGGGAGGGGCACGGACTTTGGAGGTGACTGGGACATGGGAGGGGCAGGGACTTGGGAGGGGCAGGGACTGGGGAGGGGACTGGGGGACATGGGAGGGGCAGGGACTGGGGAGGGGACTTGGGACTTGGGAGGGGCAGGGACTTGGGCGGGGAATGGGGACATGGGAGGAGCAGGGACTTGGAAGGGGATTGGGGAAATGGGAGGGGCAGGGAATTGGGAGGGGACGGGAGACATGGGAGGGGCAGGGAGTTGGGAGTGGTAGGGACTGGGGAGGGGACTGGGGACATGGGAGGGGCAGGGACTTGGGAGAGGCAGGGACTTAGGAGGGGACTGGGGACATGGGAGGGGCAGGGTCTGGTGAGGGGACTGGGGACTTGGGAGAGGCAGGGACTTGGGAGGGTACTGGGGACATGGGAGGGGATTGGGGACTTGGAGGGGACTGGGGACATGGGAGGGGCAGGGACATGGGAGGGGATTGGACTTTTCAGGGGCAGGGACTTGGGAGGGGACTGGGGAGTTGGGAGGGGCAGGAACTTGGGTGGGGACTGGAGACATGGGAGGGGCAGGGACTGGGGAGTGGACTGGGGACATGGGAGGGGCAGGGACATGGGAGTGGCAGGGACTGGGGAGGGGCAGGGACTGGGGAGGGGACTAGGGAGGGGCAGGGACTTGGGTGGGGACTTGGGACATGGGAGTGGCAGGGACTTGGGAGGGGACTGGGGACTTGGAGGGGCAGGGACTTGGGAGGGGACTGGAGACATGGGAGGGGCAGGGACTTGGGAGGGGCAGGGACTGGGGAGGGGACTGGGGACATGGGAGGGGCAGGGACTGGGGAGGGGACTTGGGACTTGGGAGGGCAGGGACTTGGGCGGGAATGGGGACATGGGAGGAGCAGGGACTTGGTAGGGGACTGGGGACATGGGAGGGGCAGGGACTGGGGAGGGCGCAGGTAGTGGGGAGGGGACTGGGGACATGGGAGGGCCAGGGACTTGGGAGGGGACTGGGGACTTGGGAGGGGACTGGGGACATAGGAGGGGCAGGGATTTGGAAGGGGACTGGGGACATGGAGGGGCAGGGACTGGGGAGGGGAGTGGGGATTGGGACGGGACTGGGCACATGGAGGGGCAGGGACTTGGGAGGGTACTGGGGACATTGGAGAACAGGGACTTGGGAGGGGACTGGGGACTTGAGAGGGGCAGGGACTTGGGTGGGGAGTGGGGACATGGGAGGGGCAGGGACTGGGGAGGGGACTGGGGACTTAGGAGGGGCAGGGACTTGGAGGGGACTGGAGAAATGGGAGGGGCAGGGACTTTGGAGGGGACTGGAGAAATGGGAGGGGCAGGGACTACGGTGGGGATTGGGGACATGGGAGGGGCAGGGACTTGGGAGTGGCAGGGACTGGGGAGGGGACTGGGGACATGGGAGGGGCAGGGACTTGGTAGGGGAGGGGACTGGGGAAATGGGAGAGGCAGGAACTGGGGAGGGGACTGGGGACATTGGAGGGGGCAGGGACTTGGGAGGGGCAGGGACTTGGGAGGGGACTGCGGACATGGGAGGGGCACGGACTTTGGAGGTGACTGGGGACATGGAGGGGCAGGGACTTGGGAGGGGGCAGGGACTGGGGAGGGGACTGGGGACATGGGAGGGGCAGGGACTGGGGAGGGGACTTGGGACTTGAGAGGGGCAGGGACTTTGGCGGGGAATGGGGACATGGGAGGAGCAGGGACTTGGTAGGGGATTGGGGAAATGGGAGGGGCAGGGAATTGGGAGGGGACGGGAGACATGGGAGGGGCAGGGAGTTGGGAGTGGTAGGGACTGGGGAGGGGACTGGGGACATGGGAGGGGCAGGGACTTGGGAGAGGCAGGGACTTAGGAGGGGACTGGGGACATGGGAGGGGCAGGGTCTGGTGAGGGGACTGGGGACTTGGGAGAGGCAGGGACTTGGGAGGGGACTGGGGACATGGAGGGGATGGGGACTTGGGAGGGGACTGGGGACATGGGAGGGGCAGGGACATGGGAGGGGATTGGGACTTTCCAGGGGCAGGGACTTGGGAGGGGACTGGGGATTTGGGAGGGGCAGGGACTTGGGTGGGGACTGGAGACATGGGAGGGGCAGGGACTGGGGAGTGGACTGGGGACATGGGAGGGGCAGGGACATGGGAGTGGCTGGGACTGGGGAGGGGCAGGGACTGGGGAGGGGACTAGGGAGGGGCAGGGACTTGGGTGGGGACTTGGGGACATGGGAGTGGCAGGGACTTGGGAGGGGACTGGGGACTTGGGAGGGGCAGGGACTTGGGAGGGGACTGGAGACATGAGAGGGGCAGGGAGTGGGAGTGGTAGGGATTGGGGAGGGGACTGGGGACACATGGGAGGGGCAGGGACTTGGGAGGGGCAGGGGACTTAGGAGGGGACTGGGGACATGGGAGCGGCAGGGACTGGGGAGGGGACTGGGGACTTAGGAGAGGCAGGGACTGGGGAGGGGACTGGGGACTAGGGAGGGGCAGGGACTTGGGTGGGGACTGGGGACATGGGAGGGGCAGGGACTGTGGAGTGGACTGGGGACATGGGAGGGGCAGGGACATGGGAGTGGCAGGGACTGGGGAGGGGACTGGGGACATTGGAGGGGCAGGGACTTGGGAGGGGAGGGGACTGGGGAAATGGGAGAGGCAGGGACTGGGGAGGGGACTGGGGACATGGGAGGGGCAGGGACTTGGGAGTGGCAGGGACTGGGGAGGGGACTGGGGACGGGAGGGGCAGGGACTTGGGAGGGGCAGGGACTTGGGAGGGGACTGTGGAAATGGGAGGGGCAGGGACTAGGGAGGGGATTGGGGACATGGGAGGGGCAGGGACTTGGGAGTGGCAGGGACTGGGGAGGGGACTGGGGACATGGGAGGGGCAGGGACTTGGGAGGGGCAGGGACTTGGGTGGGGACTGTGGAAATGGGAGGGGCAGGGACTAGGGAGGTGATTGGGGACATGGGAGGGGCAGGGACTGGGGAGGGGCAAGGACTTGGGAGGGGCACGGACTTGGGAGGGGACTGGGGACATGGGAGGGGATTAGGGACTTTGCAGGGGCAGGGTCTGGGGAGGGGACTGGGGACATGGGAGGGGCAGGGACTTGGGAGGGGACTTGGTACGTACGAGGGCTAAGGACTGGGGAGGGGACTGGGGACATAGGAGTTGCAGGGACTTGGGAGGGGCAGGGACTGGGAAGGGGACTGGGGACATGGGAGGGGACTGGGTACTTGGGAGGGGCGGGGACTTGGGAGGGGATTGGGGACATGGGAGGGGCAGGGACTTGGGAGGGGCAGGGACAGGGGAGGGAACTGGGGACATGGGAGGGGCAAGGACTTGGGAGGGGACTGAGGACTTGGGAGGGGCAGGGACATGGGAGGGGCAGGGACTGGGGAGGGGCAAGGACTTGGGAGGGACAGGGACTTGGGAGGGGACTTGGTTACTTGGGAGGGTATTAGGGACTTTGGAGGGGCAGGGACTGGGGAGGGGACTGGGGACATGGGAGGGGCAAGGACTGGGGAGGGGACTGGGGACTTGGGAGTGGATTGGGGACTTTGGAGAGGCAGGGACTGGGGAGGGGACTGGGGACATGGGAGGGGCAGGGACTTGAGAGGGGACTGGGGACTTGGGAGGGGCAGGGACTGGGGAGGGGACTGGGGACATGGGAGGGGCAGGGACTTGGCAGGGGACTGGGGACATGGGAGGGGCAGGGACTTGGGTGGGGCAGGGACTTGGGAGGGGACTGGGGACATGGGAGGGCCAGGGACTTTGGAGGGGACTGGGGACTTGGGAGGGGACTGGGGACATAGGAGGGGCAGGGATTTGGGAGGGGACTGGGCACATGGGAGGGGCAGGGACTTGGGAGGGTACTGGGGACATGGGAGAACAGGGACTTGGGAGGGGCAGGGACTTGGGAGGGGACTGGGGACTTGGGAGGGGCAGGGACTTGGGAGGGGACAGGGGACATGGGAGTGGCAGGGACTTGGGAGTGAACTGTGGACATTGGAGGGGCAGGGACTGGGGAGGGGCAGGAACTGGGTAGGGGAGTGGGGACATGGGAGGGGAAGGGACTTGGGAGGGGCAAGGACTTGCGAGGGGACTGGGGACATGGGAGGGGACTGGGGACATGGGAGGGGCAGGGACTTGGGAGGGGACTGGGGACTTGGGAGGGGCAGGGACTTGGGTGGGGCTTGGGGACATGGGAGGGGCAGGGACTGGGTAGGGGACTGGGGACTTGGGAGGGGCAGGGACTGGGGAGGGGACTGGGGACATGGGAGGGGCAGGGACTGGGGAGGGGCAGGTAGTGGGGAGGGGACTGGGGACATGGGAGGGCCAGGGACTTGGGAGGGGACTGGGGACTTGGGAGGGGACTGGGGACATAGGAGGGGCAGGGATTTGGAAGGGGACTGGGGACATGGGAGGGGCAGGGACTGGGGAGGGGATTGGGGACTTGGGACGGGACTGGGCACATGGGAGGGGCAGGGACTTGGGAGGGGCAGGGACTTAGGAGGGGACTGGGGACATGGGAGGGGCAGGGACTGGGGAGGGGACTGGGGACTTTGGAGAGGCAGGGACTGGGGAGGGGACTGGGGACTAGGGAGGGGCAGGGACTTGGGTGGGGACTCTGGACATGGGAGGGACAGGGACTGGGGAGTGGATTGGGGACATGGGAGGGGCAGGGACATGGGAGTGGCAGGGACTGGGGAGGGGACTGGGGACATGGGAGGGGCAGGGACTTGGGAGGGGAGGGGACTGGGGAAATGGGAGAGGCAGGGACTGGGGAGGGGACTGGGGACATTGGAGGGGCAGGGACTTGGGAGTGGCAGGGACTGGGGAGGGGACTGGGGACGGGAGGGGCAGGGACTTGGGGAGGGGACTGTGGAAATGGGAGGGGCAGGGACTAGGGAGGGATTGGGGACATGGGAGGGGCAGGGACTTGGGAGTGGCAGGGACTGGGGAGGGGACTGGGGACATGGGAGGGGCAGGGACTTGGGAGGGGCAGGGACTTGGGTGGGGACTGTGGAAATGGGAGGGGCAGGGACTAGGGAGGTGATTGGGGACATGGGAGGGGCAGGGACTGGGGAGGGGCAAGGACTTGGGAGGGGCACGGACTTGGGAGGGGACTGGGGACATGGGAGGGGATTAGGGACTTTGCAGGGGCAGGGTCTGGGGAGGGGACTGGGGACATGGGAGGGGCAGGGACTTGGGAGGGGACTTGGTACGTACGAGGGCTAAGGACTGGGGAGGGGGACTGGGGACATAGGAGTTGCAGGGACTTGGGAGGGGCAGGGACTGGGGAAGGGGACTGGGGACATGGGAGGGGACTGGGTACTTGGGAGGGGCGGGGACTTGGGAGGGGATTGGGGACATGGGAGGGGCAGGGACTTGGGAGGGGCAGGACAGGGGAGGGACTGGGGACATGGGAGGGGCAAGGACTTGGGAGGGGACTGAGGACTGGGAGGGGCAGGGACTTGGGAGGGGCAGGGACTGGGGAGGGGCAGGACTTGGGAGGGACAGGGACTTGGGAGGGGACTTGGTTGCTTGGGAGGGTATTAGGGACTTTGGAGGGGCAGGGACTGGGGAGGGGACTGGGGGACATGGGAGGGGCAAGGACTGGGGAGGGACTGGGGACTTGGGAGGGGATTGGGGACTTTGGAGGGGCAGGGGACTGGGGAGGGGACTGGGGACATGGGAGGGGCAGGACTTGAGAGGGGACTGGGGACTTGGAGGGGCAGGGACTGGGAGGGGACTGGGGACATGGGAGGGGCAGGGACTTGGGTGGGGCAGGGACTTGGGAGGGGACTGGGGACATGGAGGGGCAGGGATTTGGGAGGGGACTGGGCACATGGGAGGGGCAGGGACTTGGGAGGGTACTGGGGACATGGGAGAACAGGGACTTGGGAGGGGCAGGGACTTGGGAGGGGACTGGGCGACTTGGGAGGGGCAGGGACTTGGGAGGGGACAGGGGACATGGGAGTGGCAGGGACTTGGGGAGTGAACTGTGGACATTGGAGGGGCAGGGACTGGGGAGGGGCAGGAACTGGGTAGGGAGTGGGGACATGGGAGGGGAAGGGACTTGGGAGGGGCAAGGACTTGCGAGGGGGACTGGGGACATGGGAGGGGACTGGGGACATGGGAGGGGCAGGGACTTGGGAGGGGACTGGGGACTTGGGAGGGGCAGGGACTTGGGTGGGGCTTGGGGACATGGGAGGGGCAGGGACTGGGTAGGGGACTGGGGACTTGGGAGGGGCAGGGACTGGGGAGGGGACTGGGGACATGGGAGGGGCAGGGACTTGGAGGGGCAGGTAGTGGGGAGGGGACTGGGGACATGGGAGGGCCAGGGACTTGGGAGGGGACTGGGGACTTGGGAGGGGACTGGGGACATAGGAGGGGCAGGGATTTGGAAGGGGACTGGGGACATGGGAGGGGCAGGGACTGGGGAGGGGAGTGGGGACTTGGGACGGGACTGGGCACATGGAGGGGCAGGGACTTGGGAGGGGCAGGGACTTAGGAGGGGAGTGGGGACATGGGAGGGGCAGGGACTGGGGAGGGGACTGGGGACTTAGGAGAGGCAGGGACTGGGGAGGGGACTGGGGACTAGGGAGGGGCAGGGACTTGGGTGGGGACTCTGGACATGGGAGGGACAGGGACTGGGGAGTGGATTGGGGACATGGGAGGGGCAGGGACATGGGAGTGGCAGGGACTGGGGAGGGGACTGGGGACATGGGAGGGGCAGGGACTTGGAGGGGAGGGGAGTGGGGAAATGGGAGAGGCAGGGACTGGGGAGGGGACTGGGGACATTGGAGGGGCAGGGACTTGGGAGTGGCAGGGACTGGGAGGGGACTGGGGACATGGGAGGGGCAGGGACTTGGGAGGGGCAGGGACTTTGGAGGGGACTGGGGACATGGGAGGGGCACGGACTTTGGAGGTGACTGGGGACATGGGAGGGGCAAGGACTGGGGAGGGGACTGGGACTTGGAAGGGGCAGGGACTTGGGCGGGGAATGGGGACATGGGGAGGAGCAGAGACTTGGTAGGGGATTGGGGAAATGGGAGGGGCAGGGACTGGGGAGGTGACTGGGGACATGGGAGGGGTAGGGACTTGGGAGGTGACTGGGGACATGGGAGGGCAAGGACTTGGGAGGGGACTGGGGACATGGGAGAGGACTGGGGACATGGGAGGGGCAGGGACTTGGGAGGGGACTGGGGACTTGGGTAGGGGCAGGGACTTGGGTGGGGCTTGGGGACATGGGAGGGGCAGGGACTGGGTAGGGGACTGGGGACTTGGGAGGGGAAGGGACTGGGGAGGGGACTGGGGACATGGGAGGGCCAGGGACTTGGGAGGGGACTGGGACTTGGGAGGGGACTGGGGACCATAGGAGGGGCAGGGATTTGGAAGGGGAATGGGGACATGGGAGGAGCAGGGACTTGGTAGGGATTGGGGAAATGGGAGGGGCAGGGAATTGGGAGGGGACGGGAGACATGGGAGGGGCAGGGAGTTGGGAGTGGTAGGGACTGGGGAGGGGACTGGGGACATGGGAGGGGCAGGGACTTGGGAGAGGCAGGGACTTAGGAGGGGACTGGGACATGGGAGGGGCAGGGTCTGTGAGGGGACTGGGGACTTGGGAGAGGCAGGGACTTGGGGGGGGACTGGGACATGGGAGGGGATTGGGGACTTGGGAGGGGACTGGGGACATGGGAGGGGCAGGGACATGGGAGGGGATTGGGACTTTCCAGGGGCAGGGACTTGGGAGGGGACTGGGGAGTTGGGAGGGGCAGGGACTTGGGTGGGGACTGGAGACATGGGAGGGGCAGGGACTGGGGAGTGGACTGGGGACATGGGAGGGGCAGGGACATGGAGTGGCTGGGACTGGGGAGGGGCAGGGACTGGGGAGGGGACTAGGGAGGGGCAGGGACTTGGGTGGGGACTTGGACATGGGAGTGGCAGGGACTTGGGAGGGGACTGGGGACTTGGGAGGGGCAGGGACTTGGGAGGGGACTGGAGACATGAGAGGGGCAGGGAGTTGGAGTGGTAGGGACTGGGGAGGGGACTGGGGACATGGGAGGGGCAGGGACTTGGGAGGGGCAGGGACTTAGGAGGGGACTGGGGACATGGGAGCGGCAGGGACTGGGGAGGGGACTGGGGACTTAGGAGAGGCAGGGACTGGGGAGGGGACTGGGGACTAGGGAGGGGCAGGGACTTGGGTGGGGACTGGGGACATGGGAGGGGCAGGGACTGTGGAGTGGACTGGGGACATGGGAGGGGCAGGGACATGGGAGTGGCAGGGACTGGGGAGGGGACTGGGGACATTGGAGGGGCAGGGACTTGGGAGGGGAGGGGACTGGGAAATGGAGAGGCAGGGACTGGGGAGGGGACTGGGGGACATGGGAGGGGCAGGGACTTGGGAGTGGCAGGGACTGGGGAGGGGACTGGGGACGGGAGGGGCAGGGACTTGGGAGGGGCAGGGACTTGGGAGGGGACTGTGGAAATGGGAGGGGCAGGACTAGGGAGGGATTGGGGACATGGGAGGGGCAGGGACTTGGGAGTGGCAGGGACTGGGGAGGGGACTGGGGACATGGAGGGGCAGGGACTTGGGAGGGGCAGGGACTTGGGTGGGGACTGTGGAAATGGGAGGGGCAGGGACTAGGGAGGTGATTGGGGACATGGGAGGGGCAGGGACTGGGGAGGGGCAAGGACTTGGGAGGGGCACGGACTTGGGAGGGGACTGGGGACATGGAGGGGATTAGGGACTTTGCAGGGGCAGGGTCTGGGGAGGGGACTGGGGACATGGGAGGGGCAGGGACTTGGGAGGGGACTTGGTACGTACGAGGGCTAAGGACTGGGGAGGGGACTGGGGACATAGGAGTTGCAGGGACTTGGGAGGGGCAGGGACTGGGAAGGGGACTGGGGACATGGGAGGGACTGGGTACTTGGGAGGGGCGGGGACTTGGGAGGGGATTGGGGACATGGGAGGGGCAGGGACTTGGGAGGGGCAGGGACAGGGGAGGGAACTGGGGACATGGAGGGGCAAGGACTTGGGAGGGGACTGAGGACTTGGGAGGGGCAGGGACATGGGAGGGGCAGGGACTGGGGAGGGGCAAGGACTTGGAGGACAGGGACTTGGGAGGGGACTTGGTTACTTGGGAGGGTATTAGGGACTTTGGAGGGGCAGGGACTGGGAGGGGACTGGGGACATGGAGGGGCAAGGACTGGGGAGGGGACTGGGGACTTGGGAGGGGATTGGGGACTTTGGAGAGGCAGGGACTGGGGAGGGGACTGGGGACATGGGAGGGGCAGGGACTTGAGAGGGGACTGGGGACTTGGGAGGGGCAGGACTGGGAGGGGGACTGGGGACATGGGAGGGGCAGGGACTTGGCAGGGGACTGGGGACATGGGAGGGGCAGGGACTTGGGTGGGGCAGGGACTTGGGAGGGGACTGGGGACATGGGAGGGGCAGGGACTTTGGAGGGGACTGGGACTTGGGAGGGACTGGGGACATAGGAGGGGCAGGGATTTGGAGGGGACTGGGCACATGGGAGGGGCAGGGACTTGGGAGGGTACTGGGGACATGGGAGAACAGGGACTTGGGAGGGGCAGGGACTTGGGAGGGGACTGGGGACTTGGGAGGGGCAGGGACTTGGGAGGGGACAGGGGACATGGGAGTGGCAGGGACTTGGGAGTGAACTGTGGACATTGGAGGGGCAGGGACTGGGGAGGGGCAGGAACTGGGTAGGGGAGTGGGGACATGGGAGGGGAAGGGGACTTGGGAGGGCAAGGACTTGCGAGGGGACTGGGGACATGGGAGGGGACTGGGGACATGGAGGGGCAGGGACTTGGGAGGGGACTGGGGACTTGGGAGGGGCAGGGGACTTGGGTGGGGCTTGGGGACATGGGAGGGGCAGGGACTGGGTAGGGGACTGGGGACTTGGGAGGGGCAGGGGACTGGGGAGGGGACTGGGGACATGGGAGGGGCAGGGACTGGGAGGGGCAGGTAGTGGGAGGGGACTGGGGACATGGGAGGCCAGGGACTTGGGAGGGGACTGGGGACTTGGGAGGGGACTGGGGACATAGGAGGGGCAGGGATTTGGAAGGGGACTGGGGACATGGGAGGGGCAGGGACTGGGGAGGGGATTGGGGACTTGGACGGGACTGGGCACATGGGAGGGGCAGGGACTTGGGAGGGGCAGGGACTTAGGAGGGGACTGGGGACATGGGAGGGGCAGGGACTGGGGAGGGGACTGGGGACTTTGAGAGGCAGGGACTGGGGAGGGACTGGGGACTAGGGAGGGGCAGGGACTTGGGTGGGGACTCTGGACATGGGAGGGACAGGACTGGGGAGTGGATTGGGGACATGGGAGGGCAGGGACATGGAGTGGCAGGGACTGGGGAGGGGACTGGGGACATGGGAGGGGCAGGGACTTGGGAGGGGAGGGGACTGGGGAAATGGGAGAGGCAGGGACTGGGAGGGACTGGGGACATTGGAGGGGCAGGGACTTGGGAGTGGCAGGGACTGGGGAGGGACTGGGGACGGGAGGGCAGGGACTTGGGAGGGGCAGGGACTTGGAGGGGACTGTGGAAATGGGAGGGGCAGGGACTAGGGAGGGATTGGGGACATGGGAGGGGCAGGACTTGGGAGTGGCAGGGACTGGGGAGGGGACTGGGGACATGGGAGGGGCAGGGACTTGGGAGGGGCAGGACTTGGGTGGGGACTGTGGAAATGGGAGGGGCAGGGACTAGGGAGGTGATTGGGGACATGGGAGGGGCAGGGACTGGGGAGGGGCAAGGACTTGGGAGGGGCACGGACTTGGGAGGGGACTGGGGACATGGAGGGGATTAGGGACTTTGCAGGGGCAGGGTCTGGGGAGGGGACTGGGGACATGGGAGGGGCAGGGACTTGGGAGGGGACTTGGTACGTACGAGGGCTAAGGACTGGGGAGGGGACTGGGGACATAGGAGTTGCAGGGACTTGGGAGGGGCAGGGACTGGAAGGGGACTGGGACATGGGAGGGACTGGGTACTTGGGAGGGGCGGGGACTTGGGAGGGGATTGGGGACATGGAGGGGCAGGGACTTGGGAGGGGCAGGGACAGGGGAGGGGAACTGGGGACATGGGAGGGGCAAGACTTGGGAGGGGACTGAGGACTTGGGAGGGGCAGGGACTTGGGAGGGGCAGGGGACTGGGGAGGGGCAAGGACTTGGGAGGACAGGGACTTGGGAGGGGACTTGGTTGCTTGGGAGGGTATTAGGGACTTTGGAGGGGCAGGGACTGGGGAGGGGACTGGGACATGGGAGGGGCAAGGACTGGGGAGGGGACTGGGGACTTGGGAGGGATTGGGGACTTTGGAGGGGCAGGGACTGGGGAGGGGACTGGGGACATGGGAGGGGGCAGGGACTTGAGAGGGGACTGGGGACTTGGGAGGGGCAGGGACTGGGGAGGGGACTGGGACATGGAGGGGCAGGGACTTGGGTGGGGCAGGGACTTGGGAGGGGACTGGGGACATGGGAGGGCCAGGTACTTTGGAGGGGACTGGGGATTTGGGAGGGGACTGGGGACTTGGGAGGGGACTGGGGACATAGGAGGGGCAGGGATTTGGGAGGGGACTGGGCACATGGGAGGGGCAGGGACTTGGGAGGGTACTGGGGACATGGGAGAACAGGGACTTGGGAGGGGCAGGGACTTGGGAGGGGACTGGGGACTTGGGAGGGGCAGGGACTTGGGAGGGGACAGGGGACATGGGAGTGGCAGGGACTTGGGAGTGAACTGTGGACATTGGAGGGGCAGGGACTGGGGAGGGGCAGAACTGGGTAGGGGAGTGGGACATGGGAGGGGAAGGGACTTGGAGGGGCAAGACTTGCGAGGGGACTGGGGACATGGGAGGGGACTGGGGACATTGGAGGGGCAGGACTTGGGAGGGGACTGGGGACTTGGGAGGGGCAGGGACTTGGGTTGGGCTTGGGGACATGGGAGGGGCAGGACTGGGTAGGGGACTGGGGACTTGGGAGGGGCAGGGACTGGGGAGGGGACTGGGGACATGGGAGGGGCAGGACTGGGGAGGGGCAGGTAGTGGGGAGGGGACTGGGGACATGGGAGGGCCAGGGACTTGGGAGGGGACTGGGGACTTGGGAGGGGACTGGGGACATAGGAGGGGCAGGGATTTGGAAGGGGACTGGGGACATGGGAGGGGCAGGGACTGGGGAGGGGAGTGGGGACTTGGGACGGGACTGGCACATGGGAGGGGCAGGGACTTGGGAGGGGCAGGGACTTAGGAGGGGAGTGGGGACATGGGAGGGGCAGGGACTGGGGAGGGGACTGGGGACTTAGGAGAGGCAGGGACTGGGAGGGGACTGGGGACTAGGGAGGGCAGGGACTTGGGTGGGACTCTGGACATGGGAGGGACAGGGACTGGGGAGTGGATTGGGGACATGGGAGGGGCAGGGACATGGGAGTGGCAGGGACTGGGAGGGGACTGGGGACATGGGAGGGGCAGGGACTTGGGAGGGGAGGGGAGTGGGGAAATGGGAGAGGCAGGGACTGGGGAGGGGACTGGGGACATTGGAGGGCAGGGACTTGGGAGTGGCAGGGACTGGGGAGGGGACTGGGGACATGGGAGGGCAGGGACTTGGGAGGGGCAGGGACTTTGGAGGGGACTGGGGACATGGGAGGGCACGGACTTTGGAGGTGACTGGGGACATGGGAGGGGCAAGGACTGGGGAGGGGACTGGGACTTGGAAGGGGCAGGGACTTGGGCGGGGAATGGGACATGGAGGAGCAGAGACTTGGTAGGGATTGGGGAAATGGGAGGGGCAGGGGACTGGGGAGGGGGACTGGGGACATGGGAGGGGTAGGGACTTGGGAGGTGACTGGGGACATGGGAGGGGCAAGAACTTGGAGGGGACTGGGGACATGGGAGAGGACTGGGGACATGGGAGGGGCAGGGACTTGGGAGGGGACTGGGACTTGGAGGGGCAGGACTTGGTGGGGCTTGGGACATGGAGGGGCAGGGACTGGTAGGGGACTGGGACTTGGGAGGGGAAGGGACTGGGGAGGGGACTGGGGACATGGGAGGGCCAGGGACTTGGGAGGGGACTGGGACTTGGGAGGGGACTGGGGACATAGGAGGGCAGGGATTTGGAAGGGGAATGGGACATGGGAGGAGCAGGGACTTGGTAGGGGATTGGGGAAATGGGAGGGGCAGGGAATTGGGAGGGGACGGAGACATGGGAGGGGCAGGGAGTTGGGAGTGGTAGGGACTGGGGAGGGGACTGGGGACATGGAGGGGCAGGGACTTGGGAGAGGCAGGACTTAGGAGGGGACTGGGGACATGGGAGGGGCAGGGTCTGGTGAGGGGACTGGGGACTTGGGAGAGGCAGGGACTTGGGGGGGACTGGGGACATGGGAGGGGATTGGGACTTGGGAGGGGACTGGGGACATGGGAGGGGCAGGGACATGGAGGGGATTGGGACTTTCCAGGGGCAGGGACTTGGGAGGGGACTGGGGAGTTGGGAGGGGCAGGGACTTGGGTGGGGACTGGAGACATGGGAGGGGCAGGGACTGGGGAGTGGACTGGGGACATGGGAGGGGCAGGGACATGGGAGTGGCAGGGACTGGGGAGGGGCAGGGACTGGGGAGGGGACTAGGGAGGGCAGGGACTTGGGTGGGGACTTGGGACATGGGAGTTGCAGGGACTTGGGAGGGACTGGGGAGTTGGGAGGGGCAGGGACTTGGGAGGGGACTGGAGACATGGAGGGGCAGGGAGTTGGCAGTGGTAGGGACTGGGAGGGGACTGGGGACATGGGAGGGGCAGGGACTTGGGAGGGGCAGGGACTTAGGAGGGGACTGGGGACATGGGAGGGGCAGGGACTTGGGAGGGGACTGGGGATATGGGAGGGGCACGGACTTGGGAGGTGACTGGGGAAATGGGAGGGGCAGGGACTAGGGAGGGGATTGGGGACGTGGGAGGGGCAGGGACTTGGAGTGGCAGGGACTGGGAGGAAACTGGAGACATGGGAGGGGCAGGGACTTGGGAGGGGACTGGGACATGGAGGGGCAGGGACTTGGGTGGGGCAGGGACTTGGGAGGGGACTGGGGACATGGGAGGGCCAGGGACTTTGGAGGGGACTGGGGACTTGGGAGGGGACTGGGGACATAGGAGGGGCAGGGATTTGGGAGGGGACTGGGCACATGGGAGGGCAGGGACTTGGGAGGGTACTGGGGACATGGGAGAACAGGGACTTGGGAGGGGCAGGGACTTGGGAGGGGACTGGGGACTTGGAGGGGCAGGGACTTGGGAGGGACAGGGGACATGGGAGTGGCAGGGACTTGGGAGTGAACTGTGGACATTGGAGGGCAGGGACTGGGGAGGGCAGGAACTGGGTAGGGGAGTGGGGACATGGGAGGGGAAGGGACTTGGGAGGGGCAAGGACTTGCGAGGGGACTGGGGACATGGGAGGGGACTGGGGACATGGGAGGGCAGGGACTTGGGAGGGGACTGGGGACTTGGGAGGGGCAGGGACTTGGGTGGGGCTTGGGGACATGGGAGGGGCAGGGACTGGGTAGGGACTGGGGACTTGGAGGGGCAGGGACTGGGGAGGGGACTGGGGACATGGAGGGGCAGGGACTGGGGAGGGGCAGGTAGTGGGGAGGGGACTGGGACATGGGAGGGCCAGGGACTTGGGAGGGGACTGGGGACTTGGGAGGGGACTGGGGACATAGGAGGGGCAGGGATTTGGAAGGGGACTGGGGACATGGAGGGGCAGGGACTGGGGAGGGAGTGGGGACTTGGACGGGACTGGGCACATGGGAGGGGCAGGGACTGAGAGGGTACTGGGGACATGGGAGAACAGGGACTTGGGAGGGGACTGGGACTTGAGAGGGGCAGGGACTGGGTGGGGAGTGGGGACATGGAGGGGCAGGGACTGGGGAGGGGACTGGGGACTTAGGAGGGGCAGGGACTTGGGAGGGGACTGGAGAAATGGAGGGGCAGGGACTTTGGAGGGCACTGGAGAAATGGGAGGGGCAGGGACTACGGTGTGGATTGGGGACATGGGAGGGGTAGGGACTTGGGAGTGGCAGGACTGGGGAGGGGACTGGGGACATGGGAGGGGCAGGGACTTGGTAGGGGAGGGACTGGGGAAATGGGAGAGGCAGGAACTGGGGAGGGGACTGGGGACATTGGAGGGGCAGGGACTTGGGAGGGGCAGGGACTTGGGAGGGGACTGCGGACATGGGAGGGGCACGGACTTTGGAGGTGACTGGGGACATGGGAGGGGCAGGACTTGGGAGGGGCAGGGACTGGGGAGGGGACTGGGGACATGGGAGGGGCAGGGACTGGGGAGGGGACTTGGGACTTGGGAGGGGCAGGGACTTGGGCGGGGAATGGGGACATGGGAGGAGCAGGGACTTGGTAGGGGATTGGGGAAATGGGAGGGGCAGGGAATTGGGAGGGGACGGGACACATGGGAGGGGCAGGGAGTTGGGAGTGGTAGGGACTGGGGAGGGGACTGGGGACATGGGAGGGCAGGGACTTGGGAGAGGCAGGGACTTAGGAGGGGACTGGGGACATGGAGGGGCAGGGTCTGGTGAGGAGACTGGGGACTTGGGAGAGGCAGGGACTTGGGAGGGGACTGGGGACATGGGAGGGGCAGGGACATGGGAGGGGATTGGGACTTTCCAGGGGCAGGGACTTGGGAGGGGACTGGGGAGTTGGGAGGGGCAGGGACTTGGGTGGGGACTGGAGACATGGGAGGGGCAGGGACTGGGGAGGGGCAGGGACTGGGGAGGGGACTAGGGAGGGGGACTTGGGAGGGGACTGGGGAGTTGGAGGGGCAGGGACTTGGGTGGGGACTGGAGACATGGGAGGGGCAGGGACTGGGGAGGGGCAGGGACTGGGGAGGGGACTAGGGAGGGGCAGGGACTTGGGTGGGGACTTGGGACATGGGAGTGGCAGGGACTTGGGAGGGGACTGGGGACTTGGGAGGGGCAGGGACTTGGGAGGGGACTGGAGACATGGGAGGGGCAGGGAGTTGGCAGTGGTAGGGACTGGGGAGGGGACTGGGGACATGGGAGGGGCAGGGACTTGGGAGGGGCAGGGACTTAGGAGGGGACTGGGGACATGGGAGCGGCAGGGACTGGGGAGGGGACTGGGGACTTAGGAGAGGCAGGGACTGGGGAGGTTTCTGGGACTAGGGAGGGGCAGGGACTTGGGTGGGGACTCTGGACATGGGAGGGACAGGGACTGGGGAGTGGACTGGGGACATGGGAGGGGCAGGGACATGGGAGTGGCAGGGACTGGGGAGGGGACTGGGGACATGGGAGGGGCAGGGACTTGGTAGGGGAGGGGACTGGGAAATGGGAGAGGCAGGGACTGGGGAGGGAACTGGGGACATTGGAGGGGCAGGGACTTGGGAGTGGCAGGGACTGGGGAGGGGACTGGGGACATGGGAGGGGCAGGGACTTTGGTGGGGCAGGGACTTGGGAGGGGACTGGGGACATGGGAGGGCCAGGGACTTGGGAGGGGACTGGGGACTTGGGAGGGGACAGGGGACATAGGAGGGGCAAGGATTTGGGAGGGGACTGGGCACATGGGAGGGGCAGGGACTTGGGAGGGTACTGGGGACATGGGAGAACAGGGACTTGGGAGGGGACTGGGGACATGGGAGGGGACTGGGGACATTGGAGGGGCAGGGAATTTGGAGGGCAGGGACTTGGGAGGGGCAAGGACTTGGGAGGGACAGGGACTTGGGAGGGGACTGGGGACTTGGGAGGGGATTAGGGACTTTGGAGGGGCAGGGACTGGGGAGGGGACTGGGGACATGGGAGAGGCAGGGACTTGGGAGGGGACCGGGGACATGGGAGGGGATTGGAGACATGGGAGGGGCAGGGAATTGTGAGGGGCAGGGACTGGGGAGGGGACTGGAGACATGGGAGGGGCAGGGACTTGGGAGGGGCAGGGACTTGGGAGGGGACTGGGGACTTGGGAGGGGCAGGGACTGGGGAGGGGCAGGAACTGGGTAGGGGAGTGGGGACATGGGAGGGGAAGGGACTTGGGAGGGGCAAGGACTTGGGAGGGGACTGGGGACATGGGAGGGGACTGGGGACATGGGAGGGGCAGGGACTTGGGAGGGGACTGGGTACTTGGGAGGGGCAGGGACTTGGGTGGGGCTTGGGGACATGGGAGGGGCAGGGACTGGGTAGGGGACTGGGGACTTGGGAGGGGCGGGGACTGGGGACATGGGAGGGGCAGGGACTGGGGAGGGGCAGGTAGTGGGGAGGGGACTGGGGACATGGGAGGGCCAGGGACTTGGGAGGGGACTGGGGACTTGGGATGGGACTGGGGACATAGGAGGGGCAGGGATTTGGAAGGGGACTGGGGACATGGGAGGGGCAGGGACTGGGGAGGGGAGTGGGGACTTGGGACGGGACTGGGCACATGGGAGGGGCAGGGACTTGGGAGGGTACTGGGGACATGGGAGAACAGGGACTTGGGAGGGGACTGGGGACTTGAGAGGGGCAGGGACTTGGGTGGGGATTGGGGACATGGGAGGGGCAGGGACTGGGGAGGGGACTGGGGACTTAGGAGGGGCAGGGACTTGGGAGGGGACTGGAGAAATGGGAGGGGCAGGGACTTTGGAGGGTACTGGAGAAATGGGAGGGGCAGGGACTACGGTGGGGATTGGGGACATGGGAGGGCCAGGGACTTGGGAGTGGCAGGGACTGGGGAGGGGACTGGGGACATGGGAGGGGCAGGGACTACGGTGGGGATTGGGGACATGGGAGGGGCAGGGACTTGGGAGTGGCAGGGACTGGGGAGGGGACTGGGGACATGGGAGGGGCAGGGACTTGGTAGGGGAGGGGACTGGGGAAATGGGAGAGGCAGGAACTGGGGAGGGGACTGGGGACATTGGAGGGGAAGGGACTTGGGAGGGGCAGGGACTTGGGAGGGGACTGCGGACATGGGAGGGGCACGGACTTTGGAGGTGACTGGGGACATGGGAGGGGCAGGGACTTGGGAGGGGCAGGGACTGGGGAGGGGACTGGGGACATGGGAGGGGCAGGGACTGGGGAGGGGACTTGGGACTTGGGAGGGGCAGGGACTTGGGCGGGGAATGGGGACATGGGAGGAGCAGGGACTTGGTAGGGGATTGGGGAAATGGGAGGGGCAGGGAATTGGGAGGGGACGGGACACATGGGAGGGGCAGGGAGTTGGGAGTGGTAGGGACTGGGGAGGGGACTGGGGACATGGGAGGGGCAGGGACTTGGGAGAGGCAGGGACTTAGGAGGGGACTGGGGACATGGGAGGGGCAGGGTCTGGTGAAGGGACTGGGGACTTGGGAGAGGCAGGGACTTGGGAGGGGACTGGGGACATGGGAGGGGATTGGGGACTTGGGAGGGGACTGGAGACATGGGAGGGGCAGGGACATGGGAGGGGATTGGGACTTTCCAGGGGCAGGGACTTGGGAGGGGACTGGGGAGTTGGGAGGGGCAGGGACTTGGGTGGGGACTGGAGACATGGGAGGGGCAGGGACTGGGGAGTGGACTGGGGACATGGGAGGGGCAGGGACATGGGAGTGGCAGGGACTGGGGAGGGGCAGGGACTGGGGAGGGGACTAGGGAGGGGCAGGGACTTGGGTGGGGACTTGTGACATGGGAGTGGCAGGGACTTGGGAGGGGACTGGGGACTTGGGAGGGGCAGGGACTTGGGAGGGGACTGGAGACATGGGAGGGGCAGGGAGTTGGCAGTGGTAGGGACTGGGGAGGGGACTGGGGACATGGGAGGGGCAGGGACTTGGGAGGGGCAGGGACTTAGGAGGGGACTGGGGACATGGGAGCGGCAGGGACTGGGGAGGGGACTGGGGACTTAGGAGAGGCAGGGACTGGGGAGGGGACTGGGGACATGGGAGGGGCAGGGACATGGGAGTGGCAGGGACTGGGGAGGGGACTGGGGACATGGGAGGGGCAGGGACTTGGGAGGGGAGGGGACTGGGGAAATGGGAGAGGCAGGGACTGGGGAAGGAACTGGGGACATTGGAGGGGCAGGGACTTGGGAGTGGCAGGGACTGGGGAGGGGACTGGGGACATGGGAGGGGCAGGGACTTGGGTGGGGCAGGGACTTGGGAGGGGACTGGGGACATGGGAGGGCCAGGGACTTGGGAGGGGACTGGG
>JAUMJM010000208.1:0-59646 GCA_033558235.1 Neomorphus geoffroyi | reverse complement strand
CCCCCCCCCCCCCCCCTTTAAATTTTGGGGTGTCCCCCCCCCCTTTGGGGGGGGACACCCCAAAATTTAGGGGGGGGGGGTTTGGTGGGGAAGGGTCCCCCGTGTCCCCCCCAGCCCCCCCCCCTTTTTGTCACCTCTTCGTCCCTGGCCGAGCCGGCGCTGGGTTTGTATTCGGGGTCCTCGAAGTCGACCCTGGGGGGGGGGGGGGGGGGAAAAGGGTGAGACCCCCCCCCAAATGGGGTGATTTCACCCCAAAATCAAAGTGGGGGGGGGGTTCGGGGGGTGGGGGGGGCGGTGCCTCAGAGGAAAGGGTTAAACTCAGCCGCGAGGTCGGTATTAGCATGGCTGGGGCATCACCGGCACCGGGGGGGGGGGGGGGGGGGGGGGGGACAAAGGGGGGGGACGGGGGGACAAAGGGGGGGGACGGGGGACAAGGGGGGGGGGATGGGGAAAAGGGGGGGGACAGGGGGATAAAGGGGGGGGACAAAGGGGGGGGGACGGGGGGATAAGGGGGGGGACAGGGGGACAAGGGGGGACGGGGGGACAAAGGGGGGGGGAAGGGGGGGGACAGGGGGAAAAGCGGGGGGGGATGGGGAAAAGGGGGGGGACAGGGGGATAAAGGGGGGGGTGGGGGGACAAAGGGGGGGGGAAGGGGGATAAAGGGGGGGGGACAGGGGGACAAAGGGGGGGGGACAGGGGGACAAAGGGGGGGGGACGGGGAGACAAGGGGGGGGGACAGGGGGACAAAGGGGGGGACACGGGGGGACAAAGGGGGGGGAAAGGGGGACAAAGGGGGGGGGGATGGGGAAAAGGGGGGGGGACGGGGGGACAAAGGGGGGGGACGGGGGGATAAAGGGGGGGGACAGGGGACAAAGGGGGGGGGATGGGGAAAAGGGGGGGGGAAGGGGGGGGACAGGGGGACAAAGGGGGGGGACAGGGGGACAAAGGGGGGGGGATGGGAAAAGGGGGGGGGACGGGGGACAAAGGGGGGGGGACGGGGGGACAAAGGGGGGGGGAAGGGGGATAAAGGGGGGACAAAGGGGGGGACACGGGGGGACAAAGGGGGGGGACAGGGGGACAAAGGGGGGGGGGATGGGGAAAAGGGGGGGGGACGGGGGGACAAAGGGGGGGGACGGGGGGACAAAGGGGGGGGGAAGGGGGGACAAAGGGGGGAGGGGGGACGGGGGGGACAGGGGGACAAATGGGGGGGGACGGGGGGACAAAGGGGGGGGGATGGGGAAAAGGGGGGGAACAGGGGGATAAAGGGGGGGACACGGGGGGGAAGGGGGGGGACAAAGGGACAGATGGGGGACGGGGACGGGAAAAAGGGGGGGCTGGAGCTCCTCAAGGTGAGGTTGGAGCTCCTCGAGGTGAGGTTGGAGCTCCTCGAGGTGGAGCTGGAGAACCTCAAACCACCTCAAGGTGAGGTTGGAGCTCCTCAAGGTGAGGTTGGAGCTCCTCGAGGTGGAGCTGGAGAACCTCAAACCCCCTCAAGGTGAGGTTGGAGCTCCTCAAGGTGAGGTTGGGGCTCCTCAAGGTGGAGCTGGTGAACCTCAAACCCCCTCAAGGTGAGGTTGGAGCTCCTCACGGTGAGGTTGGGGCTCCTCAAGGTGGAGCTGGTGAACCTCAAAACCACCTCAAGGTGAGGTTGAAGCTCCTCAAGGTGAGGTTGGAGCTCCTCGAGGTGGAGCTGGAGAACCTCAAACCCCCTCAAGGTGAGGTTGGAGCTCCTCAAGGTGAGGTTGGAGCTCCTCAAGGTGAGGTTGAAGCTCCTCGAGGTGGAGCTGGAGAACCTCAAACCACCTCAAGGTGAGGTTGAAGCTCCTCAAGGTGAGGTTGGAGCTCCTCGAGGTGGAGCTGGAGAACCTCAAACCACCTCAAGGTGAGGTTGAAGCTCCTCAAGGTGAGGTTGGAGCTCCTCGAGGTGGAGCTGGAGAACCTCAAAACCACCTCAAGGTGAGGTTGGGGCTCCTCAAGGTGAGGTTGGAGCTCCTCAAGTTGAGGTTGGAGAACCTCAAGGTGAAGCTGGAGAACCTCAAAACCACCTCAAGGTGAGGTTGGAGCTCCTCAAGGTGAGGTTGGAGCTCCTCAAGTTGAGGTTGGGGCTCCTCGAGGTGGAGCTGGAGAACCTCAAACCCCCTCAAGGTGAGGTTGGAGCTCCTCAAGGTGAGGTTGGAGCTCCTCAAGGTGAGGTTGGGGCTCCTCGAGGTGGAGCTGGAGAACCTCAAAACCACCTCAAGGTGAGGTTGAAGCTCCTCAAGGTGAGGTTGGAGCTCCTCAAGGTGGAGCTGGAGAACCTCAAACCCCCTCAAGGTGAGGTTGGGGCTCCTCAAGGTGAGGTTGGGGCTCCTCGAGGTGGAGCTGGAGAACCTCAAACCACCTCAAGGTGAGGTTGAAGCTCCTCAAGGTGAGGTTGCGGCTCCTCGAGGTGGAGCTGGAGAACCTCAAAACCACCTCAAGGTGAGGTTGGAGCTCCTCAAGGTGAGGTTGCGGCTCCTCGAGGTGGAGCTGGAGAACCTCAAACCCCCTCAAGGTGAGGTTGGAGCTCCTCAAGGTGAGGTTGGAGCTCCTCAAGGTGAGGTTGGGGCTCCTCGAGGTGGAGCTGGAGAACCTCAAAACCACCTCAAGGTGAGGTTGAAGCTCCTCAAGGTGAGGTTGGAGCTCCTTGAGGTGGAGCTGGAGAACCTCAAAACCACCTCAAGGTGAGGTTGAAGCTCCTCAAGGTGAGGATGGAGCTCCTCAAGGTGGAGCTGGAGAACCTCAAACCCCCTCAAGGTGAGGTTGGGGCTCCTCAAGGTGAGGTTGGGGCTCCTCGAGGTGGAGCTGGAGAACCTCAAACCACCTCAAGGTGAGGTTGAAGCTCCTCAAGGTGAGGTTGCGGCTCCTCGAGGTGGAGCTGGAGAACCTCAAAACCACCTCAAGGTGAGGTTGGAGCTCCTCAAGGTGAGGTTGGAGCTCCTCAAGTTGAGGTTGGGGCTCCTCGAGGTGGAGCTGGAGAACCTCAAACCCCCTCAAGGTGAGGTTGGAGCTCCTCAAGGTGAGGTTGGAGCTCCTCAAGGTGAGGTTGGGGCTCCTCGAGGTGGAGCTGGAGAACCTCAAAACCACCTCAAGGTGAGGTTGAAGCTCCTCAAGGTGAGGTTGAAGCTCCTCAAGGTGGAGCTGGAGAACCTCAAACCCCCTCAAGGTGAGGTTGGGGCTCCTCAAGGTGAGGTTGGGGCTCCTCGAGGTGGAGCTGGAGAACCTCAAACCCCCTCAAGGTGAGGTTGGGGCTCCTCAAGGTGAGGTTGCGGCTCCTCGAGGTGGAGCTGGAGAACCTCAAAACCACCTCAAGGTGAGGTTGGAGCTCCTCAAGGTGAGGTTGCGGCTCCTCAAGGTGGAGCTGGAGAACCTCAAAACCACCTCAAGGTGAGGTTGGAGCTCCTCAAGGTGAGGTTGAAGCTCCTCAAGGTGAGGTTGAAGCTCCTCGAGGTGACCCTGGACCTTCTCTCCCGCCCCCCCCCCGCCCCCGCGAGGTCTTCTCCAAGCTCACCCCTCGGCGAGGTCCAGGCGCTGCTCGGCCGCGATGGCCTTCTCGTCCGGCCGGCCGACCTTCTCCAAGAAGCAGAGGGTGGGGTCGGCCCTCATGGTGGTGTATTTCTCGTAGCCTGCGGAGCGGTGGGGTCAGAGGACCTCGTTTGGGGTCTTCTCCCACCCCACCCCAAGGGCCGAGCTCCGTTACCGTGTTTGAAGACCCCGATGAGGAGGGATTTGTCCGCCTCGACGTCCCACCACGAGGCCGGGACCTCCGCTTGCTCCACCAGCGGGAACCAGATGTCCACGTTGCTGCGGGGAGGAGGAACCGGGGTGGGGCTGGAGGAGCTCCAGGTGGGGCTGGAGAACCTCAAGGTGGGGTTGGAGAACCTCAAAGTGGGGCTGGAGGACCTCAAAGTGGGGCTGGAGAACCTCAAACCATCTCAAAGTGGGGCTGGAGGACCTCAACGTGGGGTTGGAGAACCTCAAACCATCTCAAGGTGGGGCTGGAGGACCTCAAGGTGGGGCTGGAGGACCTCAAACCATCTCAAAGTGGGGCTGGAGGACCTCAACGTGGGGTTGGAGAACCTCAAACCATCTCAAGGTGGGGTTGGAGAACCTTAAGGTGGGGTTGAAGGACCTCAAACCATCTCAAGGTGGGGTTGGAGAACCTCAAGGTGGGGTTGGAGAACCTCAAGGTGGGGTTGGAGAACCTCAAAGCACCTCAAGGTGGGGCTGGAGGACCTCAACGTGGGGTTGGAGGACCTCAAGGTGGGGCTGGAGGACCTCAAACCATCTCAAGGTGGGGCTGGAGGACCTCAAAGTGGGGTTGGAGAACCTCAAACCATCTCAAGGTGGGGCTGGAGGACCTCAAGGTGGGGCTGGAGGACCTCAAACCATCTCAAGGTGGGGTTGGAGAACCTCAAGGAGTAGTTGGAGAACCTCAAAGTGGGGCTGGAGGACCTCAAAGCACCTCAAGGTGGGGCTGGAGGACCTCAACGTGGGGTTGGAGGACCTCAAGGTGGGGCTGGAGGACCTCAAACCATCTCAAGGTGGGGCTGGAGGACCTCAAAGTGGGGTTGGAGAACCTCAAACCATCTCAAGGTGGGGCTGGAGGACCTCAAGGTGGGGCTGGAGGACCTCAAACCATCTCAAGGTGGGGTTGGAGAACCTCAAGGAGTAGTTGGAGAACCTCAAAGTGGGGCTGGAGGACCTCAAAGCACCTCAAGGTGGGGCTGGAGAACCTCAAACCACCCCAAAGTTGGGCTGGAGAAGCTCAAGGAACCCCTGGAGAACCTCGAGGTGACCCTGAAGAACCTCCAGGAGGTCCTGGAGAACCTCAAGGTGCGAAGAACCCTAAGGAAGCCCTGGAGAACCTCCAGGAGCTCCTCAAGGAGGACCTGGAGAAGCTCGGGAAGGTCCCCGGACTCACCTGGCCGAGGCCCCCGCCAGCACCTTCTGGGCTTGGTCCCCGATGACCTCCTGGCGCAGGAAGTAGAGGAGACGCACGCGGAGGAGAACCCTGCGGGGACACCACCATGGACCTCAACCGCCTCCAGGAGGACCTCAAAGACCTCCAGGAGGACCTCAACCACCTCCAGGAGGACCTCAAAGATCTCCAGGAGGACCTCTAAGACCTCCAGGAGGACCTCAACCACCTCCAGGAGGACCTCAAAGATCTCCAGGAGGACCTCTAAGACCTCCAGGAGGACCTCAACCACCTCCAGGACGACCTCAAAGATCTCCAGGAGGACCTCAACCGCCTCCAGGAGGACCTTCAAGACTTCAAGACCTCCAGGAGGACCTTCAAGACCTCCAGGAGGACCTCTAAGACCTCCAGGAGGACCTCAACCACCTCTAAGAAGACCCTGAGGAGCTCCAGGAGGTCCATGAGGAGCTCCAAGAGGATCTTGAGGAGCTCCATGAGGAGCTCCAGGAGGTCCATGAGGAGCCCCAGGAGGACCTTGAGGAGCTCCAGGAGGACCCTGAGGAGCTCCAGGAGTTCCAGGAGGTCCATGAGGAGCCCCAGGAGGTCCATGAGGAGCCCCAGGAGGTCCATGAGAAGCTCCAGGAGGACCTTGAGGAGCTCCAGGAGCTCCAGGAGGTCCATGAGGAGCTCCAGAAGGACCCTGAGGAGCCCTAGGAGGTCCGTGAGCCCCCGGAGAAGATCGGTGGCCACCGGTGAGGACCTTACTTGTTGCAGTGGTGCTTGAGGTGCTTCTTGTAGCTCTCGTCCTGGAAGAGCAGCTCGGGGTCGCACTGGAAGGTCCACCCGGCCTTGGGGACCTCGGCCGAGCTCGGGGCCTTCACCTTCTTCCCCTTCCGACCACGAGGAACCGGGATGGAGAGACCTGGGGACAACGGGAGGACAGCGGGACCTCAGGAGCTCCCCAGAACCTCCAGAAGGTCCTTCAGAAGCTCTAGGAGGTCCCTCAGAACCTCTAGGAGGTCCCTCAGAAGCCTCAGGAGGTCCCTCAGAAGCTTTCGAGAACCTCCAGAAGCTCCAGGAGGTCCCTCAGAAGCTCTTGAGAAGCTCCAGAAGCTCCAGGAGGTCCTTCAGAAGCTCTCGAGAACCTCCAGAAGCTCCAGGAGGTCCCTCAGAACCTCAACAAGGTCCCTCAGAAGCTCCTGAGAACCTCCAGAAGCTCCAGGAGGTCCCTCAGAACCTCAACAAGGTCCCTCAGAAGCTCTCGAGAACCTCCAGAAGCTCCAGGAGGTCCTTCAGAACCTCAACAAGGTCCCTCAGAAGCTCCTGAGAACCTCCAGAAGCTCCAGGAGGTCCCTCAGAACCTCAACAAGGTCCCTCAGAAGCTCCTGAGATGCTCCAGAAGCTCCAGGAGGTCCCTCAGAACCTCAACAAGGTCCCTCAGAAGATCCTGAGAAGCTCCAGAAGCCGCAGGAGGTCCCTCAGAACCTCAACAAGGTCCCTCAGAAGCTCCTGAGATGCTCCAGAAGCTCCAGGAGGTCCCTCAGAACCTCAACAAGGTCCCTCAGAAGCTCCTGAGAACCTCCAGAAGCTCCAGGAGGTCCCTCAGAACCTCAACAAGGTCCCTCAGAAGCTCTCGAGAACCTCCAGAAGCTCCAGGAGGTCCCTCAGAACCTCAACAAGGTCCCTCAGAAGCTCCTGAGATGCTCCAGAAGCTCCAGGAGGTCCCTCAGAACCTCAACAAGGTCCCTCAGAAGATCCTGAGAAGCTCCAGAAGCTGCAGGAAGTCCCTCAGAACCTCAACAAGGTCCCTCAGAAGCTCCTGAGAACCTCCAGAAGCTCCAGGAGGTCCCTCAGAACCTCAACAAGGTCCCTCAGAAGCTCCTGAGAACCTCCAGAAGCTGCAGGAGGTCCCTCAGAACCTCAACAAGGTCCCTCAGAAGCTCCTGAGAACCTCCAGAAGCTCCAGGAGGTCCCTCAGAACCTCAACAAGGTCCCTCAGAAGCTCTCGAGAACCTCCAGAAGCTCCAGGAGGTCCTTCAGAACCTCAACAAGGTCCCTCAGAAGCTCCTGAGAACCTCCAGAAGCTCCAGGAGGTCCCTCAGAACCTCAACAAGGTCCCTCAGAAGCTCCTGAGATGCTCCAGAAGCTCCAGGAGGTCCCTCAGAACCTCAACAAGGTCCCTCAGAAGATCCTGAGAAGCTCCAGAAGCCGCAGGAGGTCCCTCAGAACCTCAACAAGGTCCCTCAGAAGCTCCTGAGATGCTCCAGAAGCTCCAGGAGGTCCCTCAGAACCTCAACAAGGTCCCTCAGAAGCTCCTGAGATGCTCCAGAAGCTCCAGGAGGTCCCTCAGAACCTCAACAAGGTCCCTCAGAAGCTCTCGAGAACCTCCAGAAGCTCCAGGAGGTCCCTCAGAACCTCAACAAGGTCCCTCAGAAGCTCTCGAGAACCTCCAGAAGCTCCAGGAGGTCCCTCAGAAGCTCTCGAGAACCTCCAGAAGCTCCAGGAGGTCCCTCAGAACCTCAACAAGGTCCCTCAGAAGCTCTCGAGAACCTCCAGAAGCTCCAGGAGGTCCCTCAGAACCTCAACAACGTCCCTCAGAAGCTCCTGAGAACCTCCAGAAGCCGCAGGAGGTCCCTCAGAACCTCAACAAGGTCCCTCAGAAGCTCCTGAGAACCTCCAGAAGCTCCAGGAGGTCCCTCAGAAGCTCTTGAGAACCTCCAGAAGCTCCAGGAGATCCCTCAGAACCTCAACAAGGTCCCTCAGAAGCTCCCGAGAAGCTCCAGGAGGTCCCCCCGTGTCCTCACCCGAGTGGTGGTGGAGCTCCTTGGCTCGGCCGTTCTCGCTGGGGCTGACCAGGTCCCAGAAGAAGGCCCTGATGGCCTCGTCGCCGCGGTAGTGGAGAAGACAATAGACCAGGATGGCGCGGCAGACGTTCTCCACGTCGCGCTCCGACAGGCGGCGCTTGAAGCGCCCGTGGGCCAGGATCTCCTGCCACCGGCCCCACCTGCAGGAGGAGACACGGAAGTGACGTGGGGATGGGGTCCCACCACCCCCCAGGGCTCCACAACCACCAAGAAACCCCTCGTGGTGGCCACCAGGGAGGTCCTGGAGCTCCTCCAGGTGGTTCCACCCTGGAGAACCTTGAGCTGGAGCTTCTCCTGGTGATTCCAACCCCGGAGAACCTGGTCTTGGACCTTCTCCAAGCCCCTCCAGGTGGTTCCAACCATGGAGAACCTCAACTTGGAGCTCCTCCTCCACCAAGAACCCCCTCGTGGTGGCCACCAAGGAGGTCCTGGAGCTTCTCCAGGTGGTTCCAACCACGGAGAACCTTGAGTTGGAGCTTCTCCTCCACCAAGAACCCCCTCGTGGTGGCCACCAGGGAGGTCCTGGAGCTTCTCCAGGTGGTTCCACCATGGAGAACCTCAACTTGGAGCTCCTCCTCCACCAAGAACCCCCTCGTGGTGGCCACCAGGGAGGTCCTGGAGGTTCTCCAGGTGGTTCCAACCACGGAGAACCTTGAGTTGGAGCTTCTCCTGGTAGTTCCAACCATGGAGAACCTCGACTTGGAACATCTCCAGGTGGTTCCACCATAGAGAACCTGGTCTTGGACCTTCTCCTCCACAAAGAACCCCCTCATGATGGCCACCAGGGAGGTCCTGGAGCTTCTCCAGGTGGTTCCAACGTTGAAGAACCTCAACTTGGAGCTTCTCCAGGTGGTTCCAACCATGGAGAACCTGGTCCTGGACCTTCTCCAAGCTTCTCTAGGTGGTTCCAACCATGGAGAGCCTCGACTTGGAGCTTCTCCAGGTGGTTCCAACCATGGAGAACCTGGTCCTGGACCTTCTCCAAGCTTCTCTAGGTGGTTCCAACCATGGAGAGCCTCGACTTGGAGCTTCTCCAGGTGGTTCCAACCATGAAGAACCTGGTCCTGGACCTTCTCCAAGCTTCTCTAGGTGGTTCCAACCATGGAGAGCCTCGACTTGGAGCTTCTCCAGGTGGTTCCAACCATGAAGAACCTGGTCCTGGACCTTCTCCAAGCATCTCCAGGTGGTTCCAACCATGGAGAGCCTCGACTTGGAGCTTCTCCAGGTGGTTCCAACCATGAAGAACCTGGTCCTGGACCTTCTCCAAGCATCTCCAGGTGGTTCCAACCATGGAGAGCCTCGACTTGGAGCTTCTCCAGGTGGTTCCAACCATGAAGAACCTGGTCCTGGACCTTCTCCAAGCTTCTCCAGGTGGTTCCAACCACGGAGAACCTTGAGTTGGAGCTTCTCCAGGTGGTTCCAACCATGAAGAACCTGGTCCTGGACCTTCTCCAAGCTTCTCCAGGTGGTTCCAACCACGGAGAACCTTGAGTTGGAGCTTCTCCTGGTGGTTCCAACCATGGAGAACCTTGAGTTGGAGCATCTCCAGGTGGTTCCAACCATGGAGAACCTTGAGTTGGAGCATCTCCAGGTGGTTCCAACCATGGAGAACCTTGAGTTGGAGCATCTCCAGGTGGTTCCAACCATGGAGAACCTCGACTTGGAGCTTCTCCAGGAGGTTCCACCATGGAGAACCTGCTCTTGGACCTTCTCCAAGCATCTCCAGGTGGTTCCACCCCGCCGTGGTGGCCACCAGACCCCCCCCCCCCAAGCCTTGGCCGTGATGTCCACCCCTCCCCGGGAAGCCCCTCTGACCCGAAGATGAGGAGATGTTTCTCCACGCGGAAGCAGTCGGTGCGTCCGTAGGTCTGGTGGAGCTGCTGCTGCTGGTGGTGCTGGTGGTGGTGGTGGTGGTGGTGGTGTCTCCTGGACCTGGGCTTCTCCTCGTCTTCGCTCTCCAGGTCGGAGAACTCGACCAGGTCGTCGTCCCGCAGGGTGGAGAAATGTCTCGTCTGCTTGCGGACGCGCGGCGTGTCGATCACCAGCGTGTTCTGGGCCACCACCGGGGAGAGGAACCGTGAGGAACACGTCCACGTGGACGTCCCACCACCTCCAGGATCACCAGGTCTCCAGGAAACCCCCCCCAGCTCCATCCTGGTCCCACCAAATCTTGAGGAACCTCAACCAGATCCATGGTGGGACCACCAGGCCTTGAGGAACCTCAACCAGATCCATCCTGGTGCCACCAAACCTTGAGGAACCTCAACCAGATCCATGGTGGGACCACCAGGCCTTGAGGAACCCCAACCAGATCCATCCTGGTGCCACCAAACCTTGAGGAACCCCAACCAGATCCATCCTGGTGCCACCAAACCTTGAGGAACCCCAACCAGATCCATCCTGGTGCCACCAAACCTTGAGGAACCCCAACCAGGACCATGGTGGGCCCAGCAGACCTTGCTGTTGAGGAGGTCCAGGTCGAGGTCGGCCTTCTTGGCCCACTTCTGCCAGAAGTTGGGGTCGTCCAGGGCGATGTCCGTGCGGTTCTCGGACGCCACGAAGCTCGCCTGGAGGTGGAGAAGGTGGAGATGGTGGAGAAGGTGGTGGAGATGGTGGAGAAGGAGGAGCTGGAGAAGGAGGAGATGGAGAAGATGGAGAAGGTGGAGATGGAGAAGGTGGTGGAGAAGGTGGAGATGGAGATGGAGAAGATGGAGAAGGTGGAGATGGAGAAGGAGGAGATGGAGAAGGAGGAGATGGAGAAGGTGGTGGAGATGGAGAAGATGGAGAAGGAGGAGATGGAGAAGGTGGTGGAGATGGAGGAGATGGAAATGGAGAAGGAGGAGATGGAGAAGGTGGTGGAGATGGAGGAGATGGAGATGGAGAAGGTGGAGATGGAGAAGGTGGAGATGGAGAAGGTGGTGGAGATGGAGAAGGTGGAGATGGAGAAGGTGGTGGAGATGGAGGAGATGGAGATGGAGAAGGTGGTGGAGATGGAGGAGATGGAGATGAAGAAGGTGGAGATGGAGAAGGTGGAGATGGAGAAGGTGGTGGAGAAGGTGGAGATGGAGATGGAGGAGATGGAGAAGGTGGAGATGGAGAAGGTGGAGATGGAGAAGGTGGTGGAGAAGGTGGAGATGGAGGAGGAGGAGATGGAGGAGGAGGAGATGGAGAAGGTGGAGATGGAGAAGGTGGAGATGGAGAAGGTGGAGATGGAGAAGGTGGTGGAGAAGGAGGAGATGGAGAAGGTGGAGGAGATGGAGGAGATGGAGATGGAGAAGGTGGAGATGGAGAAGGTGGAGATGGAGAAGGTGGTGGAGAAGGTGGAGATGGAGATGGAGGAGATGGAGATGGAGAAGGTGGAGATGGAGAAGGTGGAGATGGAGAAGGTGGTGGAGAAGGTGGAGATGGAGAAGGTGGAGATGGAGAAGGTGGAGATGGAGAAGGTGGTGGAGATGGAGAAGGTGGAGATGGAGAAGGAGGAGATGGAGAAGGAGGAGATGGAGAAGGTGGAGGAGAAGGAGGAGATGGAGAAGGTGGAGATGGAGAAGGAGGAGATGGAGAAGGTGGAGGAGAAGGAGGAGATGGAGAAGGTGGAGATGGAGAAGGTGGAGGAGGACCTGGCGGTGGCCCCCCAGGAGGTACCTTGGCGAAGGTGGACCCTTTGCCCTCGCTCTCGATGGTGATGGTGGTCGTGCGGCGCAGGAGGATCTGGTCGATGTCCTCCTCGCAGAACTTGGAGCCCTCGTCGTCCTCCTCCATGATGGCCGCGTAGGCCCCCTTGCGCAGGAGGTCCTCGATCTCCTTCTTGGAGAACTGCTGGATCTGCCAGGGGGACAACCAGGAGGTCCTTGGAGAACCACAACTGTGGGGTCACCAAACCTTGGTTCTCCGTGGAGAACCTCAACTATGGGGTCTCCAGACCTTGTTCCTCCAGGAGAACCTCAACTGTGGGGTCTCCAGACCTCGGTTCTCCATGAAGAACCTCAACTATGGGGCCTTCAGACCTCGTTCCTCATGGAGAACCTCAACTATGGGGTCTCCAGACCTCGGTTCTCCATGAAGAACCTCAACTATGGGGCCTTCAGACCTCAGTTCTCCTGGAGAACCTCAACTATGGGGTCTCCAGCCCTCGTTCCTCCTGGAGAACCTCAACTATGGGGCCTCCAGACCTCGTTCCTCCAGGAGAACCTCAACTATGGGGCCTCCAGCCCTCGTTCCTCCAGGAGAACCTCAACTATGGGGCCTCCAGCCCTCGTTCCTCCAGGAGAACCTCAACTATGGGGCCTCCAGCCCTCGTTCCTCCTGGAGAACCTCAACTATGGGGCCTCCAGACCTCGTTCCTCCAGGAGAACCTCAACTATGGGGCCTCCAGCCCTCGTTCCTCCTGGAGAACCTCAACTATGGGGCCTTCAGACCTCGGTTCTCCTGGAGAACCTCAACTATGGGGCCTCCAGCCCTCGTTCCTCATGGAGAACCTCAACTATGGGGCCTCCAGCCCTCGTTCCTCCAGGAGAACCTCAACTATGGGGCCTCCAGCCCTCGTTCCTCCAGGAGAACCTCAACTATGGGGCCTCCAGCCCTCGTTCCTCATGGAGAACCTCAACTATGGGGTCTCCAGACCTCGGTTCCTCATGGAGAACCTCAACTATGGGGTCTCCAAACCTCGGTTCCTCATGGAGAACCTCAACTATGGGGTCTCCAAACCTCGTTGGCCATGGAGAACCTCAACTATGGGGCCTTCAGACCTCGTTCCTCATGGAGAACCTCAACTATGGGGTCTCCAGACCTCGGTTCCTCATGGAGAACCTCAACTATGGGGCCTTCAGACCTCGATTCTCCAGGAGAACCTCAACTATGGGGTCTCCAGACCTCGGTTCTCCACGAAGAACCTCAACTATGGGGCCTTCAGACCTCGTTCCTCATGAAGAACCTCAACTGTGGGGTCTCCAGACCTCGGTTCTCCATGAAGAACCTCAACTATGGGGCCTTCAGACCTCAGTTCTCCTGGAGAACCTCAACTATGGGGTCTCCAGCCCTCGTTCCTCCTGGAGAACCTCAACTATGGGGCCTCCAGACCTCGTTCCTCCAGGAGAACCTCAACTATGGGGCCTCCAGCCCTCGTTCCTCCAGGAGAACCTCAACTATGGGGCCTCCAGCCCTCGTTCCTCCAGGAGAACCTCAACTATGGGGCCTCCAGACCTCGTTCCTCCAGGAGAACCTCAACTATGGGGCCTCCAGCCCTCGTTCCTCCTGGAGAACCTCAACTATGGGGCCTTCAGACCTCGGTTCTCCTGGAGAACCTCAACTATGGGGCCTCCAGCCCTCGTTCCTCATGGAGAACCTCAACTATGGGGTCTCCAAACCTCGTTGGCCATGGAGAACCTCAACTATGGGGCCTTCAAGCCTTGATTCTCCAGGAGAACCTCAACCGTGAGGTCTCCAGCCCTCGTTCCTGGTGGAGAACGTCACCGGTGGGGTGTCCTGGCACGGCGGTGGCCCTTACCCCGGCGAGGTTGCCCTCTCGGCCGCTCATGGACTGGAGGACGGCCTTGTCCAGGCCCAGCTTGAGGCTGGCCTTGTTGAACATCTCCCGCTCGTAGGAGTTGCGCGTGATGAGCCGATAGACCTTGACCGCCTTGCTCTGCCCGATGCGGTGGCACCGCGCCTGCGCCTGCAGGAGAAGACAACCCGTCAGTCGGCGCCCACGGACAACCTGGAGCCACCACGGAGAACCCGGAGCCACCACGGAGAACCCGGAGAGGGCAACAGCGTGGAGAACGTGGGCGTGGAGAGCACGGAGATGGTGGTGATGGACCAGGAGGGGGTGGAGATGGTGGGGATGGAGACGATGGAGCAGGTGGGGGTGGAGAACCTGGACCAGGTGGGGCTGGAGAACCTGGACCAGGTGGGGCTGGAGAACCTGGACCTGGTGGGATGGAGATGATGGACCAGGTGGGGCTGGAGAACCTGGACCAGGTGGCAATGGAGATGATGGACCACGTTGGGATGGAGATGATGGACCAGGTTGGGGTGGAGATGATGGACCAGGTTGGGGATGGAGAACATGGACCACGTTGGGATGGAGATGATGGACCAGGTTGGGGTGGAGATGGTGGGGATGGACCAGGTGGCGATGGAGATGATGGACCACGTTGGGATGGAGATGGTGGGCTTGGAGAACCTGGACCAGGTTGGGGTGGAGAAGATGGGGATGGAGAAAATGAAGACAATGAGGCTGGAGACGATGGACCAGGTGGGGATGGAGATGATGGAGATAGAGACCATGGACCAAGTCAGGATGTAGAACGTGGACCAGGAGGGGCTGGAGAACCTGGACCAGGTGGGGGTGGAGATGATGGGGCTGGAGAACCTGGACCAGGTGGGGCTGGAGAAGGTGGGGCTGGAGAACCTGGACCAGGTGAGGCTGGACAAGGTGGACCAGGTGGAGATGGAGACCATGGGGCTGGAGACCGTGGGGATGGAGAAGGTGGGGCTGAAGAACCTGGACCAGGTGGGGCTGGACAAGGTGGACCAGGTGGACCAGGTGGAGATGGACACCATGGGGCTGGAGACCATGGGGATGGAGAAGATGGGGCTGGAGAACCTGGACCAGGTGGGGCTGGAGAAGGTGGGGCTGGAGAATCTGGACCAGGTGGGGCTGGACAAGGTGGACCAGGTGGGGCTGGAGAAGATGGGGCTGGAGAACCTGGACCAGGTGGGGCTGGAGAAGGTAGGGCTGGAGAACCTGGACCAGGTGAGGTTGGAGAAGGTGGGCCTGGAGCCTCCGTGTCTGGAAGCGCTCGGCCGGACCAGCAAACCCATCCCCACCCCCCCCCACCCCAAGCCCCCAGGAAGCCCGGGGAGATCCCTCAGCCCTGGTTGTCCTCTCGCGGTGGGCGCGGTGGCCTCACCTGGAGGTCGTTCTGGGGGTTCCAGTCGGAGTCGAAGATGATGCAGGTGTCGGCGGCCGTGAGGTTGATGCCGAGGCCACCGGCGCGCGTGCACAGCAGGAAGACGAAGCGGTCCGAGTCGGCGCGGCTGAAGCGGTCGATGGCCGCCTGGCGCAGGTTGCCCCGCACGCGCCCGTCGATGCGCTCGTACAGGTACCTACGGGAGGCACCACGGAGAGCGCGGAGGTCACCATGGACCTCCTGGGTCAAGGCCGCTTGAAACGGAGGAGATGAGAGGAACGGCCTCGGAGCTGGAGAACTTCGAAAGCGGGGCCTTCAAAAACGGTTCTTCATGGAGAACCTCAACTGGGGGGGGTCTCCAGACCTCGATTCTCCATGGAGAACCTCAACTGTGGGGTCTTCAAGGCTTGTTGGCCATGGAGAACCTCAACTATGGGGCCTTCAGACCTCATTCCTCCTGGAGAACCTCAACTGTGGGGTCTCCAAACCTCGTTCCTCCTGGAGAACCTCAACTATGGGGTCTCCAGCCCTTGATTCTCCAGGAGAACCTCAACTGTGGGGTCTCCAAGCCTTGTTGGCCACGGAGAACCTCAACTATGGGGTCTCCAGCCCCTGATTCTCCATGGAGAACCTCAACTGTGGGGTCTCCAAGCCTTGTTGGCCATGGAGAACCTCAACTGTGGGGCTTTCAGACCTTGGTTCTCCATGGGGAACCTCAACTGTGGGGCCTTCAGACCTCATTCCTCCTGGAGAACCTCAACTGTGGGGTCTCCAGACCTCGATTCTTCATGGAGAACCTCAACCGTGGGGTCTCCAGACCTCATTCCTCCTGGAGAACCTCAACTATGGGGTCTCCAGCCCTTGATTCTCCATGGAGAACCTCAACTATGGGGTCTCCAAGCCTTGTTGGCCATGGAGAACCTCAACTATGGGGCCTTCAGACCTCGATTCTCCAGGAGAACCTCAACTATGGGGTCTCCAAGCCTTGTTGGCCATGGAGAACCTCAACTATGGGGCCTCCAGACCTTGGTTCTCCAGGAGAACCTCAACTGTGGGGTCTCCAGACCTCGGTTCTCCAGGAGAACCTCAACTGTGGGGTCTCCAGCCCTCGGTTCTCCAGGAGAACCTCAACCACGGGGTCTCCAGCACCGCCAGGCCCCTCACCTCTTCTGGATGAGGTAGTCCTCCAGGATGTCCAAGCACCGGACCATCTGGGAGAAGATGAGGACCTTGTGGCCGCCGGCTTTGAGCTTGGGGAGGAGTTTGTCGATGAGGACCAACTTCCCGGCCGAGCGCACCATGGCCTGGAGGTGGAAGTCGGGGGGGACGTGGTGGTGGGGCCAGGAGTCGCGGAACTCGGCCAAGATCTTCTCCTCGGCGCCTGGAGGAGGGGATGGAACCCAACCCAAACCTTGAAGAACCTTCAAGAACCTTGAAGAACCTCAAGAACCTTGAGGAACCTCAACCCCCACCCCGAGGGACGTCAACCCCACCTTGAGGAACCTCAACCCCATCTTGAGGAACCTTGAGGAACCCCAAGAACCTTGAGGAACCTCAACCCCACCTTGAAGAACCTTAAGGAACCTTGAGGAACCCCAAGAACCTCAACCCAACCTTGAGGAACCTTGAGGAACCCCAAGAACCTTGAGGAACCTCAACCCAACCTTGAAGAACCTTGAGGAACCTTGAGGAACCTTGAGGAACCCCAAGAACCTTGAGGAACCTCAACCCAGCCTTGAGGAACCTTGAGGAACCCCAAGAACCTTGAGGAACCTCAACCCCACCTTGAGGAACCTTCAGGAACCTCAACCCCAACCTTGAGGAACCTTGAGGAACCCCAAGAACCTTGAGGAACCTCAACCCAACCTTGAAGAACCTCGACCCCAACCTTGAGGAACCTTGAGGAACCTCGAGGAACCCCAAGAACCTTGAGGAACCTCAACTCCAACCTTGAGGAACCTTGAGGAACCTCGAGGAACTCCAAGAACCTTGAGGAACCTCAACCCCAACCTTGAAGAACCTTGAAGAACCTCGAGGAACGCCAAGAACCTTGAGGCCCCCGACGCCCCTTGAGCCCGCCCGTCGCCCCGGGAGGTCCCCAGGAGGTGCTGGTGTCCCCGGTCGGGGTTGTCCTCTCACCGTTGATGAGGTAGGGGTGGTTGCAGCACTTGCGCAGCTCCATCATGGTGTTGAGAAGGTTGGGCATGTTGGTGTGACCGGCGCCTTTGGCCAAGAAGGAGAAGTTCTTCTCCAAGATGGCCCTGTAGAACTTCTTCTGGACGTTGGTCAACTCCACCTCGATGATGGTCTCCTGCTTGGGGGCCAAGTTCTTCTCCACGTCCTCCTTGAGACGTCGTAACATCATGGGTTTCAAGATGGCTTGGAGCTTCTGCACCTGGTGGGACCCCAAAACCACGTGGAGGTGGTGGCATCTCCAAAGGTTTGAGAAGCAAACGAGGGACGAGGTGGTGGTGGGGGGAGGGGGGGGGGGGAAAGGTCTTCTCCAAAGGTTCCTCACCTGTTCCTCGGTCTTCAGGTCTCCAAAGTCCTTGAGGAACTCGGCTTCCGAGGGGAACTGGGAGGGTTCCAAGAAGTGGAGGAGGCTGAAGAGCTCCTCCACCGTGTTCTGCAGTGGCGTCCCCGTCAGGAGGACCTTGTGCTCCTGGGAGGACAAGGACACGGTGGCACCAGGGCCCCGCGGTCACCAAGGGCTCCACACGGACGTCAAGAGCGTCTCCAGGGGGCACCAAACCTCCTGAGATGCCACCAAAACCTCCTGAGATGGCACCAAACCCCCCTGAGATGCCACCAAACCTCCTGAGATGGCACCAAAACCTCTTGAGATGCCACCAAACCCCCATGAGGTGCCACCAAAACCCACTGAGATGGCACCAAACCTCCTGAGGTGCCACCAAACCTCCTGAGATGGCACCAAAACCTCTTGAGATGCCACCAAACCTCCTGAGATGGCACCAAAACCTCCTGAGGTGCCACCAAACCTCCTGAGATGCCACCAAACCTCCTGAGATGGCACCAAACCTCCTGAGATGGCACCAAAACCTCTTGAGATGCCACCAAAACCTCCTGAGATGGCACCAAAACCTCCTGAGATGCCACCAAACCTCCTGAGGTACCACCAAACCTCCTGAGATGGCACCAAAACCTCCTGAGGTGCCACCAAACCTCCTGAGATGGCACCAAACCTCCTGAAATGCCACCAAACCTCCTGAGATGGCACCAAAACCTCCTGAGATGGCACCGAACCTCCTGAGATGCCACCAAAACCCCCTGAGATGCCACCAAAACCCCCTGAGATGCCACCAAACCTCCTGAGATGGCACCGAACCTCCTGAGATGCCACCAAAACCCCTTGAGATGAAACCAACCCCCCCCGAGATGGCACCAAACCCCTCCAAGATGCCCTCAAACCCCCCCGAGATGCCCTCAAACCCCCCGGAGATGCCACCAAACCCCCCCGAGATGCCCTCAACCCCCCCAAGATGCCCTCAAACCCCCCCGAGATGCCACCAAACCCCCCCGAGATGCCCTCAAACCCTCCCGAGATGCCCTCAAACCCCCCCGAGATGCCACCAAACCCCCCCGAGATGCCACCAAACCCCTCCGAAACGTCCCCGGCTCCTCCTCCCGCCCCAGCGTGAGGTCCCTCCCGGCGCCGGGTGGTCCCGCGGTGGCCGAGGTCTCACCAGGTCCATGTGTTTGAGGCTGTCGAGGAGTTTGCAGTTGCGGTTCTTGAGACGATGGGCTTCGTCGATGATCACGCAGCGCCACTCGATCTCCCGCAGCTCGGGACAATCCGAAAGGACCATCTCGAAGGTCGTGATGAGGGCGTCGAACTTGTAGGCCCCGGGGATGAGACGGCCCTGGGTGGAGAAGACAACCGGAGGTCACCAACCGTGGAGGCTCCAGGGCCACCTCGAAGCGGTGGGAGAGCTCGGAAAGCTTCAAAAAAGAAACTTGGAGAACCTCAAGGATCGACTTGGAGACCTTGGAGGTCCCAAGTCAAGGCCAGAAGGTCCCAACCCAAGCTCAGAAGCTCCAAACCCAAGCTGAGAAGCTCCAAACCCAACCCTAGAAGATGCAAACCCAACCTGAGAAGGTCCAAACCCAACCCGAGGAGGTCCCAACTCAACCCAAGAAACTCCAAACCCAACCCTAGGTCCAAATTGAGGCCCAGCAGCTCCAAATTGAGGTCCAGAAGGTCCAAACTCAACCTGAGAAGATCCAAACCCAACCCCAGAAGATCCAAGCCCAACTCTAGAAGATCCAAACCCAACCCATGAAGCTCCAAACCCAATTTTAGGTCCAAATTGAGGCCCAGGAGCTCCAGATTTAGGTCCAGAAGCTCCAAACCCAACCCCAGAAGGTCCCAACCGAACTCCAGAAGGTCCCAACCCAACCCCAGAAGGTCCAAACCCAACTCTAGATCCAAATTGAGGCCCAGGAGATCCAAATTGAGGTCCACAAGCTCGAAACCCAACCCCAGAAGGTCCAAACCCAAACTTAGAAGCTCCAAACCCAACTCTAGGTCCAAATGGAAGCCCAGGAGGTCCAAATTGAGGTCCAGAAGTTCCCAACTCAACCCCAGAAGACCCAAACCCAACCCTAGAAGATCCAAGCCCAACTCTAGAAAGTCCAAACCCAACCCCAGAAGATCCAAACCCAACCCTAGGTCCAAATTGAGGCCCAGGAGCTCCCAATTGAGGTCCAGAAGGTCCAACCTCAACCCTAGAAGATCCAAACCCAACCCCAGAAGGTCCAAACCCAACCCCAGAAGCCCCAAACCCAAACCCAGAAGGTCCAAACCCAACCCCAGAAGGTCCAAACCCAACCCCAAAAGCTCCAAATCCAACTCGAGAAGATCCAAACCCAACCCCAGAAGATCCAAACCCAATCCCAGAAGATCCAAACCCAACCCCAGAAGATGCAAACCCAATCCCAGAAGATCCAAACCCAACCCCAGAAGATCCAAACCCAACCCTAGGTCCAAACTGAGGTCCAGAAGATCCAAACCCAACCCCAGAAGGTCCAAACCCAACCCCAGAAGGTCCAAACCCAACTCTAGGTCCAAATCGCGGCCCAGAAGCTCCAGTTGTGAGGTCCCAACCCCATCCCCACTTCTCGACGTTCCACCACCACCACCACCACCGCCACCACCACCAGCAGATGCCACCGCGCGGTCCTCACCCGGTTGTCCTTGCAGTACATCTCGTACTGCTGGATCATCTGGCGCGAGGCCAAGCTGCCGTGGTAGACGATGCCGTTCATCTCGGTCCACGTGGAGAACTCCCTCTCCCAGTTGGTGATGGTGGACAAAGGCGCGATGACCAAGAAAGGACCACGAATGCCAACGTTGAAGACCTCTTGGAGGAACGCGATGGATTGGATGGTCTTCCCCAAGCCCATCTCGTCGGCCAAGATGCAGTTTTGCCTACGGAGAAGACGTTACGGTGGAAGAAGCTTCTTGGTGGCCACGTCCTCGTGGGGTTCCACCACCGACCTCACCTGTTGTACCAGTTGAAGAGCAACCAGTTGACCCCTTCCAGTTGGTACTCGCGCAGTTGGTTGTGGTTCTTGTACTCGTGGGACAACTCCAACTTCTTCCACGAGGTGGCTTGAGGACGAGGCTGGAGGAGAAAGCCAGAAGGTTGAGGACATCCCGGGTTGGGTTCCCACCAACCGGAAAAGCTGGAGGAGATGTTGGGTCCTCACCAAGCGTTTGAGATCCGGGGGACGGGATTGGATCCTCTTGAAGTCCAAGATCTTGCCCTCGTCGACGTCCTCCTTGAGCTCCCACGTGCTGTCCTCGTAGGGCAGGGAGCACCACTTGACCAGGTAGTAGACCACCGGCTGGAAGGAGAAGGGGCTTGGACATCAAAGGTGACCTCGGAGACCCCAAACCCAACCTTGGAGACACCAAACCCAACCTTGGAGACCTCAAACCCAACCTTGGAGACCCCAAACCCAACCTTGGAGACCCCAAACCCGACCTTGGAGTCCTCAAACCCAACCTTGGAGACACCAAACCCAACTCAAAGACCTCAAACCCGACCTTGGAGTCCTCAAACCCAACCTTGGAGACCCCAAACCCAACCTTGGAGACCCCAAACCCAACTCAAAGACCTCAAACCCAACCTTGGAGACCCCAAACCCAACCTTGGAGACACCAAACCCAACCTTGGAGACCTCAAACCCGACCTTGGAGTCCTCAAACCCGACCTTGGAGTCCTCAAACCCGACCTTGGAGACCCCAAACCCAACTCAAAGACCTCAAACCCAACCTTGGAGACCCCAAACCCAACCTTGGAGACACCAAACCCAACCTTGGAGACCTCAAACCCGACCTTGGAGTCCTCAAACCCAACCTTGGAGACCCCAAACCCAACTTTGAATGAGAAGAAGATGGAGGATAAGGAGGTGAAGGAGACCGAGGAGGACACAGGGTGGAAGCTGAGACCCTCAAGGCGGCAGAAGGTCCTCCTGGAGAAGCTCGGCCCCACCAGGGCTGGGTCCTCACCTCGCCGTTGTCCTTGTCGACGCTGTGCGACTCGTCCAGGATGCGATCGACCTCCACGTAGTCGGGGTTAAAGGGTTCCTCGTCCTTGGAGAAGACACGGAAAGGTGGGAACGGGGTCCTTGGAGGTCCTGGAAGGTCCCACCAAGGCCACCGCTTGACCAACCTCGTGGAAGAAGTGGCGCATCTGGGTCATCTTCGTCTTGAAGCGTTTGAGCTTCTGGTGGATGCGTTTGTCCTTCTCCAGTTGGGCGATGGTGGCCCATTCGCAGTGGAGGTAGGAGCTGCGGTGGCAGGAGAAGACACCGAGTCAACTCGAGGGCGACCTTGGTCAACGGTGGGGTTGGAGACCTCAAACCCAACCTTGGAGATCTCAAACCCAACCTTGGAGACCCCAAACCCATCCTTGGAGACCCCAAACCCAACCTTGGAGACCTCAAACCCAACCCTGGAGACCCCAAACCCAACCTTGAAGACCTCAAACCCAACCTTGGAGACCCCAAACCCAACCTTGAAGACCTCAAACCCATCCTTGAAGACCCCAAACCCAACCTTGGAGACCCCAAACCCAACCTTGAAGACCTCAAACCCATCCTTGAAGACCCCAAACCCAACCTTGGAGTCCTCAAACCCATCCTTGAAGACCCCAAACCCAACCTTGGAGTCCTCAAACCCAACCTTGAAGACCCCAAACCCCACCTTGGAGACCTCAAACCCAACCTTGGAGACCTCAAACTCAACCTTGAAGACACCAAACCCAACCTTGGAGACCCCAAACCCATCCTTGGAGACCCCAAACCCATCCTTGGGAGACCTCAAACCCAACCTTGGAGACCTCAAACCCAACCCTGGAGACCCCAAACCCAACCTTGGAGACCTCAAACTCAACCTTGGAGACCTCAAACCCAACCTTGGAAACCCCAAACCCAACCTTGGAGACCTCAAACCCAACCTTGAAGACCCCAAACCCAACCTTGAAGACCTCAAACCCAACCTTGGAGACCCCAAACGCGACCTTGGAGACCTCAAACCCAACCTTGAAGACCCCAAACCCAACCTTGGAGACCTCAAACTCAACCTTGAAGACCCCAAACCGAACCTTGAAGACCTCAAACCCAACCTTGGAGACCTCAAACCCAACCTTGGAGACCCCAAACGCGACCTTGGAGACCTCAAACCCAACCTTGAAGACCCCAAACCCAACCTTGGAGACCTCAAACTCAACCTTGAAGACCCCAAACCGAACCTTGAAGACCTCAAACCCAACCTTGGAGACCCCAAACCCAACCTTGGAGACCTCAAGCCCAACCATGAAGACCTCAAACCCAACCTTGGAGACCCCAAACCCAACCTTGAAGACACCAAACCCATCCTTGAAGACCCCAAACCCGACCTTGAAGACCTCAAACCCGACCTTGAAGACCCCAAACCATCCTTGAAGACCCCAACCCCACCGAGGAGGCCACCGTGGACCCTTGAGGACCTCCCACCACCTACTAATTCTTGTACTTGACGAAGAACTCCTCGGCCTCCACCAACTGCCCCGATGGAAGCTGTGGAGGAACCAGGTGGGACGTCAGTGCGGGCAGAAGACCAGAAGAAGACCCCACCCCACCCGCGGCCACCGAAAGGTCCTCACCTCCTTCTTCACCACCCGCATGGAGAGGACTTTGTCCACGATGGCCGCGTCCTCCTCGCTCGGATTCTCCTGGAAGGGAAGGGGAGGAGGTGGTGGCCACCAGGAGCACCCAAGGACGTAGCGACGGTGGCCACCACGATGGAAGAAAGAGGTGAAGATGGTGGCCACCACCAGGAGCACCCAGGGACGTAGCAATGGTGGCCACCACGATGGGAGAAAGAGGTGGAGCTGGTGGGCACCACCAGGAGCACCCAGGGACGTGGTGATGCTGGCCACCACCATGACCGTTATGGAGACGGAGCTGGTGGCCACCACGATGGGACCCAGAGGCGGAGCTGGTGGCCACCACCAGGAGCACCCAGGGATGTAGCGATGATGGCCACCACGATGACCGTCATGGAGATGGAGATGGTGGCCACCACGATGGGAGAAAGAGGTGGAGCTGGTGGCCACCACCAAGAGCACCCAGGGACGTAGCGATGGTGGCCACCACCATGACCGTTATGGAGATGGAGATGGTGGCCACCAGGAGCACCCAAGGACGTGGCGATGCTGGCCACCACCATGACCGTTATGGAGACGGAGCTGGTGGCCACCACGATGGGACCCAGAGGCGGAGCTGGTGGCCCCCAGGAGATGCCGAGAAGGTTCCTCACCACGAAGAACTGCATGGAGGGCAGGGTCTCGCCCTCGGGCTCGGGCGCCGGCGGCTGCGGGGGCGGCGCCGGCTCCGCCCGCCCCATCCCGGTCACGTCCAGGTCCTCGTCGTCCTCGTCGTCCGTGATCTTGATGTCCAGGTCCTCCGTGTACTTCTTGCGCTTCACCTGCCGGTTCGAGCGGCGCTTCTGCGCCCCAAGATCCCCCCTCAGGCCCCAAAATTCCCAAAATCCCCAAAATTCCCCCAAATTCCGAAAATTTCCACCAAATCTGACAAAATCGGGTGAAAATTGGACCCGATTTGCTCAAATTTGGACCAAATTGGCTCAAATTGCCACAAAATTCCCCCAAATTCCCCCAAATTTCCCAAAATTCCCCCAAATTCCCAAAATCCCCCAAATTCCCCAAAATTCCCCAAAATTCCCCAAAATTCCCAATATTCCGAAAATTTCCACCAAATCCGACAAAATTGGGTGAAAATTGGACCCGATTTGCTCAAATTTGGACCAAATTGGCTCAAATTCCCCCAAAATTCTCCCAAAATCCCCCAAATTCCCCCAAATTCCGAAAATTTCCACCAAATCCGACAAAATTGGGTGAAAATTGGACCCGATTTGCTCAAATTTGCACCAAATTGGCTCAAATTCCCCCAAAATTCTCCCAAATTCCCCCAAATTCCCCAAATTTCCCGAAATTCCCTCAAATTCCGAAAATTTCCACCAAATCCGACAAAATTGGGTGAAAATTGGACCCGATTTGCTCAAATTTGCACCAAATTGGCTCAAATTGCCACAAATTCCCCAAATTCCCCAAATTCCCCCAAATTCCCTCAAATTCCCTCAAATTCCCCAAAATTCCCAAAATTCCCTCAAATTCCCCCAAATTCCGAAAATTTCCACCAAATCCGACAAAATCTGGTGAAAATTGGACCCGATTTGCTCAAATTTGCACCAAATTGGCTCAAATTCCCCCAAAATTCCCCCAAATTCCCCAAATTTGCCCCAAATTTGCCCAAATTTGCCCGATTGGCCCTGATTGGCCCCGACTGGCCCTGATTGGCCAGAATTGGCCCCAATTGGCCCCGATTGGCCCCAGTTGGCCCCAGTTGGCCCCGACTGGCCCTGATTGGCCCTGATTGGCCCTGACTGGCCCAGGTTGGCCCAGGTTGGCCCTGATTTGCCCCAACTGGCCCTGACTAGCCCTGATTGGCCAGAATTGGCCCCGACTGGCCCGAACTGGCCCTGATTGGCCCCGACTGGCCCTGATTGGCCCCAGTTGGCCCTGATTGGCCCAGGTTGGCCCAGGTTGGCCCTGATTTGCCCCAACTGGCCCGAACTGGCCCTGATTGGCCCTGATTGGCCCCAACTGGCCCCGACTGGCCCCGATTGGCCCCAACTGGCCCCGATTGGCCCCAATTGGCCCCAATTGGCCTTGATTGGCCCCGATTGGCCCTGATTGGCCCAAATTGGCCCCAACTGGCCCCAACTTGCCCCGATTGGCCCCAACTGGCCCCGATTGGCCCCGATTGGCCCTGACTGGCCCCGACTGGCCCTGATTGGCCCCGACTGGCCCTGATTGGCCCCGATTGGCCCCAACTGGCCTTGATTGGCCCCAATTGGCCCTGATTGGCCCCAATTGGCCCTGATTGGCCCCAATTGGCCCTGATTGGCCCCGACTGGCCCCGACTGGCCCCGACTGGCCCCGACTGGCCCTGATTTGCCCCGACTGGCCCTGACTGGCCAGAATTGGCCCCGACTGGCCCCGATTGGCCCCGAGCGGCGGCGGGAGGCACCTGGACGCTGCTCTCGTCGTCGTCGCGCGGCGCCGGCGCCGGCATGGCCTCCGCGTCCGAGGTGTCGGAGGACGCGTTGCGCTTCCGCTTCTTCCCCACCACCGGGGTGATGGTGCTGGGGACAACCCGGGCCGTCAGGAAGCCAGCGCAGGACGAGGGGCGGGGGCCACCGGCATCGAGGGGTTGGGGGCCACCGGGACCCAGGGTCAGGGGCCACCAGGGTCGAGGGGTCGGGGGCCACCAGGATTGAGGGGTTGGGGGCCACCAGGACAGAGGGGTTGGGGGCCACCAGGCCCCAGGGTCAGGGGCCACCAGGGTCAAGGGGTTGGGGGCCACCAGGATTGAGGGGTTGGGGGCCACCGGGACCCAGGGTCAGGGGCCACCAGGGTCGAGGGGTTGGGGTCACCAGGATCGAGGGGTTGGGGGCCACCAGGACCCAGGGGTCGGGGGCCACCAGGAACCCAGGGTCAGGGGCCACCAGGACCCAGGGGTTGGGGGCCACCAGGAGCAAAGGGTTTGGGGTCACCAGGAACCCAGGGTCAGGGGCCACCAGGAACCAGGGGTTGGGGGCCACCAGGAACCCAGGGTCAGGGGCCACCAGGAACCAGGGGTTGGGGGTCACCAGGAACCCAGGGTCAGGGGCCACCAGGAACCAGGGGTTGGGGGCCACCAGGAACCCAGGGTCAGGGGCCACCAGGATTGAGGGGTCAGGGGCCACCAGGAACCAGGGGTTGGGGGTCACCAGGAACCCAGGGTCAGGGGCCACCAGGAACCAGGGGTTGGGGGTCACCAGGAACCCAGGGTCAGGGGCCACCAGGATTGAGGGGTTGGGGGCCACCAGGACCCAGGGGTTGGGGACCACCAGGAACCAAGGGTTGGGGGCCACCAGGATTGAGGGGTTGGGGACCACCAGGGTCAAGGGGTTGGGGACCACCAGGAACCAGGGGTTGGGGGCCACCAGGAGCAAAGGGTTTGGGGTCACCAGGAACCCAGGGTCAGGGGCCACCAGGAACCAGGGGTTGGGGGCCACCAGGAACCCAGGGTCAGGGGCCACCAGGGTCGAGGGGTTGGGGTCACCAGGATCGAGGGGTTGGGGGCCACCAGGACCCAGGGGTCGGGGGCCACCAGGAACCCAGGGTCAGGGGCCACCAGGAACCAGGGGTTGGGGGTCACCAGGAACCCAGGGTCAGGGGCCACCAGGAACCAGGGGTTGGGGGCCACCAGGAACCCAGGGTCAGGGGCCACCAGGATTGAGGGGTTGGGGGCCACCAGGACAGAGAGGTTGGGGGTCACCAGGAGCAAAGGGTTGCGGGCCACCAGAACCCAGGGGTTGGGGACCACCAGGACCCAGGGGTTGGGGGCCACCAGGATTGAGGGGTTGGGGACCACCAGGACCCAGGGGTTGGGGACCACCAGGAACCCAGGGTCAGGGGCCACCAGGGTCAAGGGGTTGGGGTCACCAGGAGCAAAGGGTTGGAGGCCACCAGGGTCAAGGGGTCAGGGGCCACCAGGAACCAAGGGTTGGGGGCCACCAGGATTGAGGGGTTGGGGACCACCAGGGTCAAGGGGTTGGGGACCACCAGGAACCAGGGGTTGGGGGCCACCAGGAGCAAAGGGTTTGGGGTCACCAGGATTGAGGGGTTGGGGGCCACCAGGACCCAGGGGTCGGGGGCCACCAGGAACCAGGGGTTGGGGGCCACCAGGAACCCAGGTTCAGGGGCCACCAGGAGCAAAGGGTTGGGGGCCACCAGGACTGAGGGGTTGGGGGTCACCAGGATTGAGGGGTTGGGGACCACCAGGGTCAAGGGGTTGGGGACCACCAGGACAGAGAGGTTGGGGACCACCAGGATCAAGGGGTTGGAGATAACAAAGACCAAGATTTGGAGATAACGAGGGTCAAGGACAACGAAGGGCCCAGGGTTGAGGACCACGAGGTTGGAAGACCACGAAGACCACGGGTTTGGAGACACCGAAGACCAAGGGAGGGAGATGCCAAGGCTGGAAGCCAACGGGCTTTGAAGGCCACGTGGTTACGGATCTCACCTGGGTTTGCTGCGCCCTTTGCTCTTGCCGCCGCCACCGGGTCCTTTGCCCTTGCGAGGTCTCTCCTCCTTGGTGGTTCCACCACCACCACCACCACCACGTTCTCCAGTTCCTTTGCGGCGCCTCTTGCGGTCGCCCTCGTCCTCGGGGCGGACGCTGGGCAACTCGTCCTCGTTGAGGACCCTGGGGATGTTCTGCTCGCCGCGGGCGCGGGCGCGGGCGATGGCCTCGGCCACGATGCGGTTGGCCTTCTCCTGCTTCTTCTGGTGCTCCAGCTTGCGGGTCTCCTCGGAGGAACCGCGAGGAGCCATGGTGGCCACCTCGCTGCTGCTCAGGACCTTCACCACCGAGAGGCCTGGAGAGGCGCCCTGAGAGGAACCGGCCTGCGGGGGACACGGAGGGGACAATCGGGGTGGGAAGGGTGGAGATGGAGGGGTGGGGACCAAGGCTGGAGGTGGTGGAGACCACGGGTGGAGAAGGTGGAGACCAAGGGTGGAGGTGGTGGAAACCACGGGTGGAGAAGGTGGAGACCAAGGGGAGGAGATGGTGGAGACCACGGGTGGAGAAGGTGGAGACCAAGGGGAGGGGATGGTGGAGACCACGGGTGGAGAAGGTGGAGACCGAGGGGTGGAGATGGTGGAGACCAAGGGGAAGAGATGGTGGAGACCAAGGGTGGAGATGGTGGAGACCGAGGGGTGGAGATGGTGGAGACCAAGGGAGGAGATGGTGGAGACCAAGGGGAGGGGATGGTGGAGACCAAGGGTGGAGATGGTGGAGACCAAGGGTGGAGAAGGTGGAGACCAAGGGGAGGAGAAGGTGGAGAAGGTGGAGAACAAGGAGTGGAGAAGGTGGAGACCAAGGTTGGAGAAGGTGGAGACCAAGGGTGGAGATGGTGGAGACCGAGGGGTGGAGATGGTGGAGACCAAGGGCGGACACGGTGGAGACCAAGGGGTGGAGAAGGTGGAGACCAAGGGGTGGAGAAGGTGGAGACCAAGGGGTGGAGATGGTGGAGACCAAGGGGTGGAGATGGTGGAGACTGAGGGGAGGAGATGGTGGAGACCAAGGGTGGAGATGGTGGAGACCGAGGGGAGGAGATGGTGGAGACTGAGGGGAGGAGATGGTGGAGACCAAGGGTGGAGATGGTGGAGACCGAGGGGTGGAGATGGTGGAGACCAAGGGGTGGAGATGGTGGAGACTGAGGGGAGGAGATGGTGGAGACCAAGGGTGGAGATGGTGGAGACCGAGGGGTGGAGATGGTGGAGACCAAGGGGTGGAGATGGTGGAGACCAAGGGGTGGAAGAGATGGGGGCAACCAGGGTTGGAGGTGGTGGAAACCCAAAGGTTGGAGACGGAAACCAAGGGTTGGAAATGTTGGGACCCCACGGTTTGGACCCCAAGGACCCCCGCGGTGGCCACCACCCCATCCAGAAGCTCGTCCCACCCCACCGCTGCCTCACCTGTGGCTGCAGGACCACCTTGAGGGGCACCGTCACCCTCTGCCCGGCCGCTCCCACCACCTGCGGCACCGAGGAGACGGCGACCGGCGCCGATTGTCCTCCCGCTTGTTGGAGGAGTTGGATCTTCTGAGGAGCTCCCGCTTGGCCACCTTGGGGCTGTTGGACCTGCAGTTGGATGGTCACCACCTTGGCCGGTTGACCCGGGGTTGTCCCCTTGGCTTGGCCGAGGGCGGCCAGTTGGTTGCCTTGGAGGACGATCTTGCCCGGCAAACTGCCCAGGACCACGTGACGTTGGCCGCCGGCGGCGGCGGCGGCTCCACCACCGCCCGGCGGCTGCTGGAGGACCAAGGTGATGCGTTTGGATTCGCCCTGGAGAAGACACGGAAGGGGTGGGGTCAACGGGAGGACATCCAGAAGGGAGTTTGGAGGGTGGTGGGACCTCAAATTGAGATCTCGGGAACGTTGAGGAAGAGCCCAAACGCAAAGAAATCAACTCCAGGAGAAGGTTCTGAACCTTGGAGACCTCAAACCCAACCTTGGAGACCCCAAACTCAACCTTGGAGACCTCAAACCCAACCTTGGAGACCTCAAACTCAACCTTGGAGACCTCAAACTCAACCTTGGAGACCCCAAACCCAACCTTGAAGACCTCAAACCCATCCTTGGAGACCCCAAACCCAACCTTGGAGACCAAAAGTCAACCTTGGAGACCCCAAACTCAACCTTGGAGACCTCAAACTCAACCTTGGAGACCCCAAACCCAACCTTGAAGACCTCAAACCCCACCTTGGAGACCCCAAACCCAACCTTGGAGACCTCAAACCCCACCTTGGAGACCCCAAACCCAACCTTGGAGACCCCAAACTCAACCGTGAAGCCTAAAACTCAACCTTGGAGACATCAAACCCAACCTTGGAGTCCTCAAACCCAACCTTGGAGACCCCAAACCCAACCTTGAAGACCCCAAACCCAACCTTGAAGACTCAAACCCCACCCTGAAGACCCCAAACCCAACCTTGAAGACCCCAAACCCAACTCTGAAGACCCCAAACCCAACCTTGAAGACCCCAAACCCATCCTTGGAGACCCCAAACACCAACTTGAAGACCCCAAACTCAACCTTGAAGACCCCAAACCGAACCTTGGAGACCTCAAACCCAACCTTGAAGACCCCAAACCCAACCTTGAAGACCCCAAACCCAACATTGGAGACCCCAAACTCAACCTTGGAAACCCCAAACCCGACTTTGAAGACCCCAAACCCAACCTTGAAGACCCCAAACCCCACCTTGGAGACCCCAAACCCAACCTTGGAGACCCCAAACCCAACCTTGAAGACCCCAAACCCCACCTTGGAGACCCCAAACCCCACCTTGGAGACCCCAAACCCAACCTTGGAGACTCCAAACCCCACTTTGAAGACCCCAAACCCCACTTTGAAGACCCCAAACCCAACCTTGGAGACCCCAAACCCAACCTTGGAGACCCCAAACCCCACCTTGAAGACCCCAAACCCCACCTTGGAGACCCCAAACCCAACCTTGAAGACCTCAAACCCAACCTTGGAGACCTCAAACCCAACCTTGGAGACACCAAACCCAACCCTGGAGACTCCAAACCCAACCCTGAAGACCCCAAACCCCACCTTGGAGACCCCAAACTCAACCTTGGAGACCCCAAACCCATCCTTGAAGACCTCAAACCCAACCTTGGAGACCCCAGCGCCCCCCATGGTCACCCCCCGTCCCTTGGTCACCTGCGCAGGCGCCGACGTCAACGTCACGGCGGGTTTCAAGGGCGTCCCCGTGCCACCGGCTTTGACCGGTTGCAACACCAACTGCTTGACGGGTCTTCCCGGTTGAACCAAACGGTGAACGGTGGTGGCGGCGGTGGCGGCGGCCACCGTGGTGGCCCCGGGTCCCGTTGAAGCCACCTTGGCCGTTGCGGAGGTACCGGTGACGATGGAGACGCCGGGACGAAGTTGAGGAGAAGCCAAAACTTTGGCGAAGGCCACTTTGCCGCCGTTGGGCGTGGCCGGAGATGCCACCACCGTGGTGGGAATTTGAGGAGAAGTCCCGGCGGGAGGAGCTTTGAGAATGACGATCTTGGGGGGTTGAGGAACCCCTGGAGATGCCGTCACGGCGGTGGCCAAGGTGGTGGCCACGCCCATAAAAGGGTTGCCTTGACTTAAGACTTCGGGGTCACCCGGTGGGATTTGTGGGGTGGTGGAAACATCTGGAGGAGCTTCCGGAGAAGCTTCCGGAGGTTCTTGAGGTGGTGGAGGAGGAGGTGGGGGAGGGTCCAAGGCGCCGGCCAAGGTCAAAGCTTCCTCGATGGGGTCGGGGTGGTGGGAGGGGACGAAGGCGTCGTCGCTCAAGGGGTCCAACCCGAAGAGGTTGGGGTCGTCGAAGAGGTCCATGATGGGGTCGGCCATGGCCGGGCAGCCAGGCCACGCCCCCCGGCCGAGGGGGGCGGGGTCAGCAGGAGCTGTTGGGGAAAAGAGAGAGGACGGACCAGTAAGGGACTGGGAGGCACTGGGAGGGGACTGGGAGGGACTGGGTGGGGACTGGGAGGCACTGGGAGCACCAGGAAGGGACTGGGAGGCACTGGGAGGGGACTGGGAGGGACTGGGTGGGCACTGGGAAGTACTAGGAGCACCAATAAGGGAGCACCAGTAAAGGGTTAGTGGAAACTGGGAGCACCAGGAAGGGACTGGGAGGCACTGGGAGGAACTGGGAGGGAACTGGAAGCACCAATAAGGGGGCACCAGTAAGGGACTGGGGGAGGCTGGGAGCACCAGGAAGGAACTGGGAGGCACTGGGAGGGGACTGGGGGGCACTGGGAGGCACTGGGAGGGGACTGGGGGGCACTGGGAGCACCAGTAAGGGACTCGAGGGGACTGGGAGCACTGGGAGGAGACTGGGAGGAACCAGGAGGGGACTGGGGGGCACTGGGAGCACCAGTAAGGGGGGAACTGGAACTGGGATCCAGTTAGAGGTGAACTGGGACTCCCAGTAAAGAGTGAACTGGGGCAAACTGGGACTCCAGTAAGGGGGGATCTGGGGCTCCCAGTAAGAGGGAACCGGGACAGACTGGGACCCCAGTAAGGGGGGACCTGGGGCTCCCAGTAAGGGGGAACTGGGGCAAACTGGGACCTCCAGTAAGGGGGGATCTGGGGCTCCCAGTAAGGGGGAACTGGGATAGACTGGGACCCCCAGTAAGGGGGGATATGGGGCTCCCAGTAAGGGGGAACTGGGACAAACTGGGACCCCAGTAAGGGGGGATCTGGGGCTCCCAGTAAGGGGGAACTGGGACCCCCAGTAAGGGGGGATCTGGGGCACCCAGTAAGGGGGAACTGGGGCAAACTGGGACCTTCAGTAAGGGGGGATCTGGGGCAAACTGAGACACCCAGTAAGGAGGAACTGGGGCTCCCAGTACGAGGAAACTGGGGCAAACTGGGACTCCAGTAAGGGGGGAACTGGGGCCCCCAGTAAGGGGGAACTGGGACAGACTGGGATCCCCAGTAAGGGGGGATCTGGGGCTCCCAGTACGAGGGAACTGGGGCAAACTGGGACCCCAGTAAGGGGGGACCTGGGGCTCCCAGTAAGAGGGAACTGGGACAAACTGGGACCCCAGTTAGGGGGATCTGGGACAGACTGGGACCCCCAGTAAGGAGGAACTGGGACAAACTGGGATCCCCAGTAAGGGGGGAACTCGGGCTCCCAGTAAGGGGGAACTGGGGCAAACTGGGACCCCCAGTAAGGGGGAACTGGGACAGACTGGGACGCCCAGTAGGGGGGGATCTGGGGCTCCCAGTAAGGGGGAACTGGGACAAACTGGGACCCCAGTTTGAAGGCACTGAGTGGATCTGGGGCTCCCAATAAGGGGGTACTGGGGCAAACTGGGATCCCCAGTTAGGGGGGGTCTGGGGCTCGCAGTAAGGGGGAACTGGGGCAAACTGGGACCCCCAGTAAGGGGGAACTGGGGCACACTGGGACCCCAGTAAGGGGGGATCTGGGACAGACTGGGACCCCAGTAAGGGGGGACCTGGGGCTCCCAGTAAGGCGGAACTGGGCCAAACTGGGACCCCAGTTTGAAGGCACTGAGTGGATCTGGGGCTCCCAGTAAGGGGGAACTGGGGCAATCTGGGACCCCAGTAAGGGGGGATCTGGGGCTCCCAGTAAGAGGGAACCGGGACAGACTGGGACCCCAGTAAGGGGGGACCTGGGGCTCCCAGTAAGGGGTAACTGGGACGCCCAGTAAGGGGGAACTGGGCCAAACTGGGACCCCAGTTTGAAGGCACTGAGTGGATCTGGGGCTCCCAGTAAGGGGGAACTGGGGCAAACTGGGACCCCAGTAAGGGGGGATCTGGGGCTCCCAGTAAGAGGGAACCGGGACAGACTGGGACCCCAGTAAGGGGGGACCTGGGGCTCCCAGTAAGGGGGAACTGGGGCAAACTGGGACCTCCAGTAAGGGGGGATCTGGGGCTCCCAGTAAGGGGGAACTGGGATAGACTGGGACCCCCAGTAAGGGGGGATATGGGGCTCCCAGTAAGGGGGAACTGGGACAAACTGGGACCCCAGTAAGGGGGGATCTGGGGCTCCCAGTAAGGGGGAACTGGGACCCCCAGTAAGGGGGGATCTGGGGCACCCAGTAAGGGGGAACTGGGGCAAACTGGGACCTTCAGTAAGGGGGGATCTGGGGCTCCCAGTAAGGGGGAACTGGGGCAAACTGGGACCTTCAGTAAGGGGGGATCTGGGGCAAACTGGGACACCCAGTAAGGAGGAACTGGGGCTCCCAGTACGAGGAAACTGGGGCAAACTGGAACCCCAGTAAGGGGGGTCTGGGGCTCCCAGTTAGGGGGAACTGGGGCAAACTGGGACCCCCAGTAAGGAGGGGTCTGAGGCTCCCAGTAAGGGGGAACTGGGGCAAACTGGGACCTCCAGTAAGGGGGGATCTGGGGCTCCCAGTAAGAGGGAACTGGGACAGACTGGCACCCCCAGTAAGGGGGGACCTGGGGCTCCCAGTAAGAGGGAACTGGGGCTCCCAGTAAGGGGGAACTGGGACAAACTGGGACCCCCCGTAAGGGGGGATCTGAGGCTCCCAGTAAGGGGGAACTGGGCCAAACTGGGACCCCCAGTAACGGGGGATCTGGGGCTCCCAGTACGAGGGAACTGGGACGAACTGGGATCCCAGTAAGGGGGAACTGGGACAGACTGGGACCCCCAGTAAGGGGGGGTCTGGGGCTCCCAGTAAGGGGGAACTGGGACAAACTGGGACCACAGTAAGGGGGAACTGGGACAGACTGGGACCCCCAGTAAGGGGGGGTCTGGGGCTCCCAGTAAGGGGGAACTGGGACAGACTGGGACCCCTGTAAGGGGGGATCTGGGGCTCCCAGTAAGGGGGAACTGGGACAAACGGGGACCCCAGTAAGGGGGAACTGGGACAGACTGGGACCCCCAGTAAGGGGGGGTCTGGGGCTCCCAGTAAGGGGGAACTGGGACAGACTGGGACCCCAGTAAGGGGGGGGTCTGGGGCTCCCAGTAAGGGGGAACTGGGACAGACTGGCCTCCCCCCCCCCCGGGGCCCATTAAGGGGGTTCCCCCCCCCCCGCCGCCATCTTTGCCCCCCCCCCTCCCCCCCCCTTACCTTTGGCGCCGCGCGGGGGTGGGGGAGGGGCCTGAGGGGGAGGGGTGGGGTCTGAAGGGAGGGGGGGAGGGGGGGGAGGAGGGACAAAGGAGGGGGGGGGGAGGGGTCTCTTCCCGCCGCCCCCCCCCCCTCTCTCTCCTCTCTCCCCTCGCTCCCTGCGGTCCCGGAGGCCTCAACGCCCGCGGCCCCGGGGCGCGCGCGAGGCGGAAGGAGGAGGCGGCGCGCGCTCCCCGCCCCGCTAGCCCCGCCCACACCCCCCCCTTTCCCCCCTTTCTCGGCTTCCCATTGGCTGAAAGCGGCGGGAAGGGGCGGGGCTCCCGCCTCCCGCGCGCTGCCCCTCAGGGAGGGCGGCCCCGCGCCGGCGCCATCTTGGGCGGCTGAGGGGAAGTGAGGGGGGGGGGGGAGCGGGAGGAGGGGGGGTGGGGTTTAACCCTCTCCCCGCCGCTCCCAAAGCGCAATAAGAGTGGAAAAACGGCCCCAAAAAATGAATGTTTGTGGGGAGGAAATCACGGAGAAGGGGTTGTTCTGTCTCTGAAGGGAGCGGTAAGGAAACCGGCGCGAAAAGGGAGCAAAATCAACCCAAAAAGAACCAAAGGTGACCCAAAAGGAAAGAAAATCGACCCAAAAGGGAAGAAAATGGACCGAAAAGGAACAAAATGGACCCAAAAGGACCAAAATGGACCCAAAAAGAACTAAAATTGACCAGAAAGGGACCAAAATTGACCCAAAAGAACTAAAATTGACCAGAAAGGCCCAAAATCGACCCAAAAGGGAGCAAAATTGACCCGAAAAGAACTAAAATTGACCAGAAAGGCCCCAAATCAACCCAAAATGGAGCAAAATTGACCCAAAAGGGACCAAAATCGACCCGAAAAGGATCAAAATGGACCCAAAAGGGACCAAAATTGACCCAAAAGAACTAAAATTGACCAGAAAGGTCCAAAATCAACCCAAAAGGGAGCAAATTTGACCCAAAAGGGACCAAAATTGACCCGAAAAGAACTAAAATTGACCAGAAAGGCCCAAAATCAACCCAAAAGGGAGCAAATTTGACCCAAAAGGGACCAAAATTGACCCGAAAAGAACTAAAATTGACCAGAAAGGCCCCAAATCAACCCAAAAGGGAGCAAATTTGACCCAAATGGCCCAAAATTAACCCAAAAGGCACAAAAATTGACCCCAAAAGAACCAAAGGTGACCCAAAAAGAAAATCGACCCAAAAGGAAACAAACTGGACCAAAAAGGACCAAAATTGACCCCACAAGAACTAAAATGGACCCAAAAAGAACTAAAATTGACCAGAAAGGCCCAAAATCGACCCAAAAGGGACCAAAATCAACCCGAAAAGGAGCAAAATTGACCCAAAAGGGACCAAAATTGACCCAAAAGAACTAAAATTGACCAGAAAGGCCCAAAATCGACCCAAAAGGGACCAAAATCAACCCGAAAAGGAGCAAAATTGACCCAAAAGGGACCAAAATTGACCCAAAAGGAAGCAAAGTTGACCCAAAAAGAACCAAAGGTGACCCAAAAAGAAAGAAAATCGACCCAAAAGGGACCAAAATCGACCCAAAAAGGACCAAAAGTGACCCAAAAGGGAACGAAATGCACCCAAAAGAGACCAAATCTGACCGAAGTGGGACCAAAATGGACCCAAAAGGGACCAAAATTGACCGAAAAAGACCAAAATTGACCAAAAAGGACCAAAATTGACCCAAAAGGGATCAAATCTGACCCGAAAAGAACTAAAATTGACCCGAAAATGATCAAAATCGACCCAAAAAGGACCAAAATTGCCCCCCAAAGAACCAAAAGTGACCCAAAAGGGAACAAAATGGACCAAAAAGGACCAAAAGGGACCAGAACGGACGTCAAAAAGGACCAAAATTGACGCAAAAGGAAGTAAAATCGACTGAAAAAGACGAAAATTGACCTAAAAGGCACCAAAATCGACTCAAAACGGAGCCAAATCGACCCAAAAGGACACAAATCGAGCCCCAAAAGAACCCAAATCGACCCAAAAGGACCCAAATCGACCCAAAAGGACCCAAATCGACCCAAAAGAAACCCAATTTGAGCCCCAAAATTCACCAAAATTAACTCAAAATTCGGGTGATTTTTTTTTTTAGAGAAAGGGAAAAATCAGGCAATTTCTCGCTCCTAAAAAATTTGGGTTGAAATTGTGGCCAAAACCCCTCAAAACGCAGTTTTTAAGCCCTCAAGATGGCACCCAAATACCCCGAAATTCAGTATTTTCTCCATAAAAAGCCAAAAAATTGGAAAATTTTCCACTCCTGAAAAAATTTGGGTCAAATTTGTGACCAAATCCTCTCAAAACTGCACCCAAACGCCCCCAAAATTCAGTATTTTCTTAACAAAAATCCCCCAAATTTGGACAATTTTCCACTCCTGAAGAAATTTGGGTCAAAATTTTCACCAAATCCGGTCAAAATGGCCCAGAAATGCTCCCCAAATTCATCGTTTTCTCAATAAAAAGCCAAAAAATTGGACAATTTTCCACTCCTGAAAAAATTGGGGTCAAAATTGGGGCCAAGCTCCCCCAAAAATGCGATTTTTAAGCCCGGAAGTCGCTTGAAATTGAAACCTTGAGGCAACGGCAACGCCTTGGCCAACGTCTTGGTCATCGTGTTGACCAACATTGACCTCTTGGCCAACATCTTAGAGGGACACCGACCTCTTGGCCAACGTCTTAGAGCGACGCCAACGTCTTGGCCAACGTCTTAGAGCGACGCCAACCTCTTGGCCAACGTCTTCGTCATCGTGTTGACCAACACCGACCCCTTGGCCAACGTCTTAGAGCGACGCCAACCTCTTGGCCAACGTCTTAGGGTGACGCCAACCTCTTGGCCAACATCTTCGTCATCGTGTTGACCAACATTGACCTCTTGGCCAACGTCTTAGGGTGACGCCAAACCCTTGGCCAACGTCTTAGGGTGACGCCAACCCCTTGGCCAACGTCTTAGGGGGACACCAACCTCTTGGCCAACGTCTTAGGGCGATGCCAACCTCTTGGCCAACGTCTTGGTCATCGTGTTGACCAACACCGACCTCTTGGCCAACGTCTTAGGGTGACACCAACCTCTTGGCCAACGTCTTGGTCATCGTGTTGACCAACACCGACCTCTTGGCCAACGTCTTAGAGCGACGCCAACCTCTTGGCCAACGTCTTCGTCATCGTGTTGACCAACACCGACCCCTTGGCCAACGTCTTAGAGCGACGCCAACCTCTTGGCCAACGTCTTAGGGTGACGCCAACCTCTTGGCCAACATCTTGGTCATCGTGTTGACCAACATTGACCTCTTGGCCAACGTCTTAGGGTGACGCCAAACCCTTGGCCAACGTCTTAGGGTGACGCCAACCCCTTGGCCAACGTCTTAGGGGGACACCAACCTCTTGGCCAACGTCTTAGGGCGATGCCAACCTCTTGGCCAACGTCTTGGTCATCGTGTTGACCAACACCGACCCCTTGGCCAACGTCTTAGGGTGACGCCAACCCCTTGGCCAACGTCAACATCTTGGCCATCGCATTGACCGACGCCTTGGCCGATGGCCCCGCCCTCCCCTTCCATGGCCACTGGGTGGTGGGGGAGGGGCTCCGTTGGATTTTGGGGGGTTCTCGGCCCCGCCCCACCCCCCCCCCTCCCCCAGGTCCCCCCCAAACCCCGACGTCACCTCTCGTCGGCCTTAACGAAGCGTCGGGGGGCGTCGGCCAAGCGGGAGCTCTCGGTGCTGGGGGGGGGGGAGGGAAAGGGACAGTCAGGGGGGGGTTCTATAGGGTCTCTACGGGCACCTCTACCCCCCCATAGGGCCCTACAGCCCCCCAGAGGCCCCCACAGGCCCTACAGATCCCTCAAGACCCCCCGCAGGTCCCTAGAAACCCCTATAGGGCCCCATAGACCCCTATAGACCCTTAGAGGCCCTCATAGGCCCCTATAGAGTCCCCCCGGTCCCTGTAGACCCCCATATGACCCTAGAGACCCCTATAAGTCCCTAGAGCCCGCCATGTGGCCCCCATAAGAACCCCATAGAGCTCTATAGGTGTCTATAGACCCCCCATAGGTCCCTATAGGCCCCCATGTGGCTCTATAGACCCAATCGACCCCCACACAGGCCCATGGACCCCATAGGGCCCCAGAGACCCCCATATGGCCCTATAAGGCCCCATAAGCCCCTATAGGTCCCTAGAGACCCCCCATATGGCCCTATAAGGCCCCATAAGCCCCTACAGGTCCCTAGAGACCCCCATATGGCCGCACAGACCCCTACAGGTCCCTATAGACACCCCCTAGGCCCCTACATATCCCCGGGGGTCCCTATATGGCCCCATAGACCCTATATAGACCCCCACAGCCCCCTACAGACCCCTATATAGCCCCTATAGGCCCTTTTCTCACCCCGTAGGCCCCTCTAAACATCTCCCTACAGCTCCCCACGTGGCCCCATAGACCCCATAAGACCCCGATATGAGCCTATAGGCCCCTATATAATCCCCATAGGCCTCTGTATAATCCCTATAGACCCCCATTTAACTCCTACATCGCCCATAGGCTCCCATATCACCCCAAAGAGCCCTATATTGCCCCTATAGGCCCCAATATCACCCCTATATTGCCCCTATGTCCTGCCTATAGACCCCCATGTGGCCCTATAGGCCCCTAGAGCCCCCTGTGGGCCCGTATGTAACCTCTATAGCCCCCTATATAACCTCATATCACGTTATAGGGCCCTATATAATCCCTGCAGGCTCCTATATCCCCTTACAGACCCCCACACAACCCCTACAGACCCCTATATAACCCCGTAAGGCCCGACCGACCCCTATACACTCCCCTATCGCCCCTTATGGGCCCTGAAATCCCCCTATAGACACTCACGTGGTCCTAGAGACCCCCATACGGCACCTATAGATCCCTACGTCACCCCTATATTATTGTATCAGTCTCTATAGGTGTCCATACGTCTCTGTATCGTTTTACCTCCCTGTCTAAGCCCTATAGATCCCTATAATCCCCCCCAGGGCCCTAAATCCCCATATAGGCCCCTATGGAACCCCTGTAGACCCCCATAGGTCCCTATATCCCCCATAAAACCCCTACAAACCCCTGAATTGGCCTATAGGTTCCTATATAGGGGGACAGGGGGGGTCTATAGGGCCCCCCATCTCCCCCCCATAGGGCCGTATTTCTCCTATAGGGCCCCATACGTCCCCTATAAGTCTCCATATCCCTTACACAGAGCTCTATAGTCCTCCTACACATCTTCTATAGGGCCCCATATGCCACCTATAAGGCTTTATAGCCCCTGTATAGACCTCTATGTTCCCCCTGTGCATCTCCTATAGGGCCCTAAATGTTCCCTATAGGTCTCTATACCCCCTTTAGCCCCCCCTAATATGCCTTACATAAGGTCCCATATAGATCTCTATAGCCCTCCCATATCCCTCCTAACCCCCCCCCCGTATCTCCCCTATAGGGCCCTATATGCCCCATATCCCCCCATACAGGGCCTTATATCCCCCTATAGGGCCCTATACCCCCCCATATCCCCCCCGATAGAGCCTTATACCCCCCCCAGCCCTCCTAACCCCCCCATACCCCCCTATAGAGCCTGATACCCTCCTATGTTCCCCTATAGGGCCTTATATCCCCTCTATATCAACCCTACAGAGCCTGATACCAACCCCCCATATGCCCCCTATAGGGCCTTATACCCCCCATATCTCTCCTATAGGGCCTTATACCCCCCATAACCCCCCATAGGGCCTTATACCCCCCCATATGCCCCCCTATAGGGCCTTATACCCACCTAAACCCCCCATACAGGGCCGTATAACCTTCATATGCCCCCCATAGGGCCTTATACACCCCCATATCCCCCCCTAAAAGCCCCCACATAGGGCCTTATACCCCCTCATAGGGCCCTATACACCCCCATATCCCCCCTAAACCCTCTCATATCCCCCCTATAGGGCCTTATACTCCCCCCATATTGCCCCTAACCCCCCCCCCATATCTGCCCTATAGGGCCTTATACCCCATCCTATATCCCCCATAGGGCCTTATGCCCCCCCAACCCCCCCCATAGGGCCTTACACTCCCCCATACGCCCCCTACAGGGCCTTATACCCCCCCACATCCCCCCTAAACCCTCTCATATCCCGCCTACAGGGCTTTATACCTCCCCATATAACCTCTATAGGGCCTTAAACCCCCCATAACCCCCCCATAGGGCCTTATACCCCCCCATATGCCCCCTATAGAGCCTTATACCCCCCCCCATAGGGCCTTATACCCCCCCATGTCCCCTATAGCACCTTACACCCCCCCATATCCCCCCCCCCATAGGGCCTCATATCCCCCTATACCCCCCCCATATAGAACCCTATAGAGCCTTAAACCCCCCCATAGGCCTCAACCTCCTCCCTCCCCCCCCTCCTCCTCCCCCCTCCCCCCCCAGGGCCTTCTAGGCCTCCCCTAGGCCTCTCCCCCCCCCCCTCCCCGTACTCCTCCCCCCCCCCCCCGTCCCGCCCTCCCCTCCCCTCCCCCCCCGCACCCCCCCCATCCCCCATAGGCCCCTGTGTCCCCCTCCCCCCTCCCCCCCCCCGGCGTCGCCGCCGATGACGCTACGGGCGCGCATGGCGCCGCCTCCCGCCCCGCCGCGGCCGCTCCGCTGCCTCCTCCTCCTCCTCCTCCTCCACTTCCGGCCGCCTCCTCACCCAGCACTTCCGGCGCCGCTCTGCGCACTCGCTTCTCTATGCTCCCTCCGCTGCTCAGTCCTCCGCCGCACCAAGGCACCCCCCAACTTCCTACTTCCGGTGTCCGCTCTATGCACGCCTCTCTATGGGCAGCCCCGCCAACCCCCTCTTCCTGGTCCTCCAAGGCCTCCTCCAAGGCCTCCAGGGCCTCCTCCTGCCCCCCCCCCTCCCCCCAAAGGGAATTTGGGGTGAAAACCCCGAATTTGGGGAGTTTTGAGTTTTACAAAACGCCAACCACGGGGGTCAAGGAGGCCAAACTGGGGGGGGGAGGTGGGAAAAAAGCCAACACGGGGGTTTTCTAGGTGTAAAAACCCCCCAAATGTTTTTTTTTTTCTGGGTCAGAAAGCCTAAAATTGAGATTTTTTTACCTCAAAATCCCCAAATTTGGGGTTTTTTTGAGGTAAAACCCAGCAAAACGGGGTTTTTTTTGATGTCAGAAATCCATAAACGTTCGTATTTGGTCACCAAAAGCGCCCCAACGTGATTTTCCCCCCGTCCAAACCACCGAAAACGAGGATTTGGGGGCTGTGGAAACCTAAAATATTGCTTTTTTTCACCTCCAAAAGCCCAAACCGGGACTTTTTTTGGGGGCAAAAAGGGGAAAAAGGAGATTTTTGAGCGGCCGAACCCTAAAAATGGGATTTTTTGGTCCCAAAAGCCCCAAAACCCGGGGAGGGTTGGGGGGGCAAAACGCCGAAACGCGGGGTTTTCTGGATGTCAGGCCCCCCGAAATCTGCATTTTTTTAACATCAAACCACCCCGAAACGCCTTAAAAACGTCAAAATTGGGCTTTTTGGGGTGTAAAACCCCCAAAGTCGGCATTTTTCGGGGCTCCCCGGCCTAAAACCCCCAAACGGGGGGGTTTTGGCCCAGTGCCTTCAAACCCCCGGAACTCTTGAGGCCCTAAAAACGGGGAGGTTTTCGGCCGCCGGGAGCCCCGAAAATGCGTCGGGGGTGAAAAAATAAAGGGAAAAAGGGGGTGGAATCACCAAAGGGTTAAAAAATGGGGCTTTAAGGGCAGCGATTTCAAAAAAAAAGGGAAGAAAAATGGGGGGTGGAGTTCTAAAAAACACAAAAACGTGAAAAAATTGAGGGTAAATTATAAAAAATTGGAAAAAATTGAGGTTAAATTATAAAAAAATGGAAAAAATTGAGGGTTTAATTATAAAAAAATGGAAAAAATTGAGGGTAAATTATAAAAAATGGAAAAAATTGAGGTTAAATTATAAAAAAATGGAAAAAATTGAGGGTTTAATTATAAAAAATGGAAAAAATTGAGGTTAAATTATAAAAAAATTGAAAAAATTGAGGGTTTAATTATAAAAAAATGGAAAAAATTGAGGGTAAATTATAAAAAATGGAAAAAATTGAGGTTAAATTATAAAAAAATGGAAAAAATTGAGGTTAAATTATAAAAAATGGAAAAAATTGAGGTTAAATTATAAAAAAATGGAAAAAATTGAGGGTAAATTATAAAAAAATGGAAAAAATTGAGGGTAAATTATAAAAAAATTGAAAAAATGGAGGGTTTAATTATAAAAAAATTGAAAAAATTGAGGTTAAATTATAAAAAAATGGAAAAAATTGAGGTTTTAATTATAAAAAATTTGAAAAAATTGAGGTTAAATTACAGAAAAATGGAAAAAATGGAGGTTTTAATTATAAAAAAATTGAAAAAATTGAGGTTAAATTATAAAAAAATGGAAAAAATTGAGGTTTTAATTATAAAAAATTTGAAAAAATTGAGGTTAAATTACAAAAAGATGGAAAAAATGGAGGTTTTAATTATAAAAAAATTGAAAAAATTGAGGTTAAATTATAAAAAAATTGAAAAAATTGAAAAAATTGGGGAAAGAAACAGAAAAAATGAGGGTTTAATGACAGAAAATATAGAAAAAATAGGGTTAAATTGAAAAAAATAGGAAAAAAATGAGGGTTTAATTGAAAAAAATAGAAAAAATAAGGGTTAAATTGGAAAAAATAGGAAAAAAATGAGGGTTTAATTGGAAAAAAATAGAAAAATTGGGGTTAAATTGGAAAAAAATAGAAAAAATGAGGGTTTAATTAAAAAAATGGAAAAAAATGAGGATTGAATTATAAAAAATAGAAAAAATAGGGTTAAGTAGGAAAAAAATGGAAAAAATGAGGGTTTAATTACAGAAAATATGGAAAAAATAGGGTTAAATTGGAAAAAATAGAAAAAAATGAAGTTTAAATTAAAAAAATAGAAAAAATAAAGGTTTAATTGCAAAAAAGTAGAAAAAAATAAGGGTTTAATTAAAAGAAATAGAAAATATCGGGTTAAATTGCCAACAAATAGAAAAAAATGAGGGTTTAATTGAAAAAAAAGAGAAAAAAATGAGGGTTTAATTACAGAAAATATAGAAAAAATTGAGTTAAATTGCAAAAAAGGTAGAAAAAAACGAGGGCTTAATTAAAAAGAAGGAAAAAAATGAGGGTTTAATTGATAAAAAATAGAAAAAATAGGGTTAAATAGGAAAAAAATGGAAAAAAATTGAGGGTTTAATTACAGAAAATGCAGAAAAAAAAGAGATTTAAATTGGAAAAAAAATAGAAAAAATGAGGTTTTAATTGAAAAAAATAGAAAAGAAATGAGGGTTTAATTACAGAAAATGGAAAAAATCGGGTTAAATTGCAAAAAAATAGGATAAAATGAGGGTTTAATTACAGAAAATATAGAAAAAATTGAGTTAAATTGGCAAAAAATAGAAAAAAAAGAGGATTTAATTGAAAAAAAGAGAAAAAATAAGGGTTAAATTGCAAAAAAAAAGAAGAAAAAATGAGGCTTTAATTAAAAAAAGAGAAAAAAATGAGGATTTAATTAAAAAAAATAGAAAAATTAGGGTTAAATTGCAAAAAAATAGGATAAAATGAGGGTTTAATTGCAAAAAAAAATAGGAAAAATAGATATAAATTGCAAAAAAAATAGAAAAAATGAAGGTTTCATTAAAAAAAGAGATAAAAATGAGGGTTAAATTGAAAAAAAAAAAGAAAAATTGGGGTTAAATTGCAAAACACAGAAAAAAAATCAGGTTTTCATGGCAAAAAATAGGGGAAAAATGAGGATTTAATGCTAAAAAGTGAAATAACGGAAGGGTTTTGATCCCAGAAATCCCAGGGAATCGGGGTCTGAATTAGAAAAATAAATAAAAAACGGGGATTTTAGTTGGGAAATTTTTAATAAAAAAATAAATGAGGAAAAACACCAAAAATGGGATTTTAGGTCAAAAAAAACCAACAAGGATGGGGTTTTAATTGGGAAAAATGAATAAAAATGGGATTTTTATTGGGAAAATTGAATAAAAACGGGATTTTTATTGGAAAATTGAATAAAAATGGGATTTTTATTGGGAAAAAATGAACAAAAATGGGGTTTTTATTGGAAAAAAGGAATAAAAATGGGATTTTTATTGGGAAAAATGAATGAAAATGGGATTTTTATTGGGAAAATTGAATAAAAATGGGATTTTTATTGGGAAAAATGAATAAAAATGGGATTTTTATTGGGAAAATTAATAAAAATGGGGTTTAAATTGGGAAAAATGAATAAAAATGGGATTTTTATTGGGAAAAAATGAATAAAAATGGGATTTTTATGGGAAAAATTAATAAAAATGGGATTTTTATTGGAAAAATGCATAAAAATGGATTTTTATGGAAAAAATGAATAAAAATGGGATTTTTATGGGAAAAATGAATAAAAATGGGATTTTTATTGGGAAAAATGAATAAAAATGGGATTTTTATTGGGAAAAATTATAAAAATGGGGTTTAAATTGGGAAAAATGAATAAAAATGGATTTTTATTGGAAAAATGAATAAAAATGGGATTTTTATTGGGAAAAATGAATAAAATGGGATTTTTATTGGGAAAAAATGAAATGGGATTTTTATGGGAAAAATTGAATAAAATGGGGGTTTTTATTGGAAAATTGAATAAAATGGGATTTTTATTGGGAAAGTGAATAAAAATGGGATTTTTATTGGAAAAAATGAATAAAAATGGGATTTTTATTGGAAAAAGGGGGAAGGTTGGGCCCTTCCCCCCCCCCCTTTAAATCCGCCCTTCCCGCCTTTTCTCCCCGCCCTCCCGTCTCCATGGCAACGAAGCGGAAGTGGCGTCGCGGGGCTGGGGAGGCGGGACTTCCGGTCGGGAGCAGGAGCGGCTGACGGGGCGGAGGCGCCATGGAGGTTTGGGGGGGTTGGGGGGGTCCCTATGGGGGGAGGGGGGGTGGTGTTGGGAGTCTCTATAGGGGGGGGAGCACCTATGGGGGCGCGGGGGGGGGGAGTGGGGGGGGGGTGGGGAGGACGCGGATGCGGGGGGGAGGGGCACCGGGGGGGTGGGGTCTTGAAGGGGGGGGCGCCTATGGAGGGGCCTGGAGCGGGGGGGGGGGGCGCCTATGGGGGGGTGAGGGCCCTGGGGAGTGGGGGGGGGCGCCTATGGAGGGCCCTGGGGAGTGGGGGGGGCGCCTATGGAGGGGCCTGAGGGGGGGGGCGCCTATGGGGAGGGTGAGGGCCCTGGGGAGTGGGGGGGGGGGCGGGCGCCTATGGAGGGCCCTGGGGAGTGGGGGGGGCGCCTATGGAGGGGCCTGAGGGGGGGGGCGCCTATGGGGAGGGTGAGGGCCCTGGGGAGTGGGGGGGGGGCGCCTATAGGGGGGTTGAGGGGGGGGGTGAGGTTCTTGGGGTGGGGGGGCGCCTATGGGGAGGGCTGAGGTGGGGGGGGGGAGGTCCCTGGGGAGGGGGGGCGGCGCCTATAGGGGGTGAGGTCCTTGGGGGGGGTGTCTATAGAGGGGGCTGAGGAGGGGGGGAGGTTGTTGGAGAGGGGGGGTGTCGCCTATAGGGGTGACTGAGGGGGGGAGTGTGGTCCCTGGGGTGGGGGGACACCTATAGGGGGGCTGAGGGGGGGGGGAGGTTCTTGGGGTGGGGGGGCACCTATAGGGGGACTGGGGGGGGGTGAGGTTCTTGGGGTGAGGGGGCACCTATAGGGGGACTGGGGGGGGTGTGAGGTTCTTGGGGTGGGGGGGGCACCTATAGGGAGACTGGGGGGGGGATGTGAGGTTCTTGGGGTGGGGGGGCACCTATAGGGGGACTGAGGGGGGGGTGGGAGGTCCCTGGGGGGGAGGGAGAGGCACCTTGGGGGGGGGGCACTTTGTGGGGGGGTTGGGGGTCTCGGGGTGCTGGGGGGGGCACTTTGGGGGGGGTGGGGAGGGGGGGCACTTTGGGGGGGGTTGAGGGTCTCGGGGTGCTGGGGGGGGCACTTTGGGGGGGTGGGGAGAGGGGGGGCACTTGGGGGGGCACTTTGGGGGGGTTGGGGGTCTCAGGATGCTGGGGGGGCACTTTGGGGGGGTGGGGAGAGGGGGGACACTTTGGGGGGGCCCTTTGGGGGGGGGTGGGGTACTGGGGGGGCACTTTGGGGGGGTTGGGGACTGGGGGGGCCCTTTCGGGGGGGTTGGGGGTCTTGGGGTGCTGGGGGGGCACGGGGGGGGGTTGGGGACTGGGAGGGCCCTTTCTGGGAGAGTTGGGGATTGGGGGGGGGGTTGAGGGTCTCGGGGTGCTACTTTGGGGGAATTGGGGACTGGGGGGGCACTTTGGGGGGGCCCTTTGGGGGGGTTGGGGTCTTGGGGTGCTGGGGGGGCACTTTGAGGGGGGGTTGGGGGTCTTGGGTGCTGGGGGGAGCACGGGGGGGGTTGGGGACTGGGAGGGCCCTTTCGGGGGGGGTGGGGATTGGGGGGGGGGGCACTTTGGGGGGGGGTGTTGGGGGTCTTGGGGTGCTGGGGGAGCACGGGGGGGTTGGGGACTGGGAGGGCCCTTTCGGGGGGGGGGGTGGGGATTGGGGGGGGGGCACTTTGGGGGGGGTGTTGGGGGTCTTGGGGTGCTGGGGGGGGGCACTTTGGGGGGGGTCTCCCCACCCATGCCCCCCCCCCCCCCAGTTTCCCGGGGGGCAGCGACAACTACTTGGCCATCACGGGCGCGACGCACCCTTTCCTCACCGGGGCCGAGGTGAGTCTGGGGGGGGGGGGGTGACACCCCCAAAAAGGGGGGGGAGCACTCCAAAATGCAGGGGGGAGGGGGGGGCAGAGTCCCCCGGGGGGGCTTCGAGGGTCAAAATTGGCGAAAACCCCGTGAAATTGCACCAAACGCAGCCCTGAAAATGGGGAAATCGGGGGGGGGGGGGGGAGGGGGGGGGCAAAAATTGGGAATTTTGAGAGGGAAGAAAATTTTTGAAAATGGGCAAAAATGGGTAAAAATTGCTGAAATTGGTAAAAATAGGAACGAAATTTGCCCAAAATCGGTCAAAACCGGACGGAATTTTCAAAAATAGGAATAAAATTCCCCAAAATAAATAAAAATGGGAAGAAAGTTTTAAAAATGGGTCAAAATGGGGAGAAAATTTGACGGAATTGGTCAAAACGGGAACGAAATGTTCAAGAATAGGTGAAAATGGGAATAAAATTTTCAAAAAGAGGTGAAAAAGGTGAGAAAATTCCCCAAAAGAGGTGAAAATGGGAATAAAATTCCCCAAAATGGGGAGAAAATTTGATGAAATTGGTAAAAATGGGAATGAAATTTTCAAAAATAGATGAAAATGGGAATAAAATTCCCCAAAATGGGTCAAAATGGGAAGAAATTTTTGAAACGGGGTCAAAATGGGAAAAATTTGACGAAATTGGTAAAAATGGGAACAAAAAATTTGCCAAAATTTGTCGAAATGGGAACGAAATTTTCAAAAATAGGTGAAAATGGTGAGAAAATTCCCCAAAAGAGGTGAAAATGGGAATAAAATTCCTTCAACTGCGGAATTTTTTAGTACTGAGAGATGGGAAATCTCAAAAATTGGGGCCGAAACTCCTCCAAATTGGGGGTTTTCGCTAAAAAAAAGGAGAAAATTCAACGTTTTTCCCTCAGAAAAAGCAAATTTGGGGCAAGAATTTGCTCAAAATCTTTGGAAATTTGAATTGCTGCTCAAAATGGCGGGAAAGGCCCTCAGAAATGGCGGGGAAAGGCCCTCAGAAATGGCGGGAAAAGCCTCAAACTGGAGGGAAAGGCCTCAAAAATGGCGGAAAAGGCCTCAAAAATGGCGGGAAATGCCCTCAGAAATGGTGGGAAAGGGTTCAAAACTGGTGGGAAAGGGTTCAAAAATGGCGGGAAAAGCCTCAAAAATGGCGGGAAAGGCTTCAGAAATGGCGGGAAAAGCCTCAGACTGGCGGGAAAGGCTTAAAAAATGGCAGGAAATGCCTCAAAAAATGGCAGGAAATGCCTCAAACTGGCGGGAAAGGCGTAAAGAATGGCGGTAAAGGCTTCAAAAGTGGCGGGAAGTCCCTCAGAAATGGTGGGAAAGGGTTCAAAACTGGTGGGAAAGGGTTTCAAAAATGGCGGAAAAGCCTAAATGGCGGGAAAGGCTTCAAAAAATGGCGGGAAGAGCCTCAGAAATGGCGGGAAAAGCCTAAAAAATGGCGGGAAGTCCGTCAGAAATGGCGGGAAAGGCCTAAGAAACGGCGGGAAGAGCCTCAGAAATGGCGGGGAAAGGCCTAAGAAACGGTGGGAAGAGCCTCAGAAATGGCGGGCAAGGCCTCTGGTGGTTTCTTCGGGTGTAAACGGAGGGATTTTGGGTCGGTTGCCCCCACAGACGTTCCACACCCCCAGCCTGGGCGACGAGGAGTTCGAGCTGCCCCCCATCGCCCTGGAAGGGGACCCCTCGCTGGCGGTGGCCGACGTCGTGGGCCACTTCGAGGACCTGGGCGAGACGGGCGGGGGCGGGGCCGACCCCCCTTTCCCGCCCCCTCCCTACGGGGTGCAGGGTCTGGAGATGCCCGTGGGCATCGGCCACGGCCTCATGGAGCAAGGAGGGGGCCTGCTGGCGGGGGGCCTCGCCATGGTGAGCACCGCTGATCGCGTTATTAGGGCTAATAGTGGGGTTATTAGGGCTAATAGTGGGGTTATTAGGGCTAATAATGGGATTATTTGGGCTAATAAGGGGATTATTTGGACTAATAATGGGATTATTTGGGCTAATAATGGGATTGATTGGGTTATTGGGGCTGTTAGTGGGGGTTATTTGGGCTCATAATGGGATTATTAGGGCTAATAATGGGATTATTTGGACTAGTGATGGGATTGATTGGGTTATTGGGGCTGTTATTTGGGTTATTTGGGCTCTTAGTGGAGTTATTGGCATAATAATGGGACTGTTTGGGCTAATAATAGGACTATCAGGACTAATAATGGGATTGATTGGGTTATTGGGGCTGTTAGTGGGGTTATTTGGGCTCTTACTGGAGTTATTGGGGTAATAATGGGATTGATTGGGTTATTGAGGTTGTTAATGGGGTTATTGGGCTATTAGTGGGGTTATTTGGGCTAATAATGGGATTATTAGGGCTAATAATGGATTACTTGGGTTAGTGGGGCTGTTAGTGGGGTTATTTGGGCTCATAATGGGATTATTAGGGCTAATAATGGGATTATTTGGACTAGTGATGGGATTGATTGGGTTATTGGGGCTGTTATTTGGGTTATTTGGGCTCTTAGTGGAGTTATTGGCATAATAATGGGACTGTTTGGGCTAATAATAGGACTATCAGGACTAATAATGGGATTGATCGGGTTATTGGGGCTGTTACTGAGGTCATTTGGGCCATTAATGGGGTTATTTGGCTTAATAATGGATTATTTGGGCTAGTAATAGGATTATTTGGGCTGCTAATAGGGTTATTAGGGCTGTTACTGGGGTATTTGGGTTATTAGTGCGTTATTTGGGCTAATAATAGGATTATTTGTGCTGGGAGTGGGATTATTTGTGCTGGTAATGGGGTTTTTTGTTGTTATTAGGATTATTTGGGCTAATAATAGGGTTATTTGGGCTAATAACGGGATTATTTGGGCTAATAATGGGCTTTCTTGGCTGTTATTTGGGTTATTTGGGCTAATAAAGGCGTTATTTGGGCTAATAAAGGCAGTATTTGGGTTAATAACAGGGTTATTAGGCTATTAGCGGGGTGGTTTGGGCTATTAGTGAGGTTATTTGTTACTATTGAGGGTGTTTTGGGGCTAATAAAGTGGGTTTTGGGGGTGCGGGGGGTGCGGGGGGGGCCTCATCGTGGCCTGCGCTGACCTTTGGGGTCGTGTGTCCCCCCGCCCGCAGGAGCTGGACCCCCCGATGGGGGCTCAGTACAGCGCGCCCCCCCCCCGTCACCATTGACGTCCCGCTGGGTGCCCTGAGCCCGGGGGGGCTGCTTGGCCCCGCCCAGCTCACCACCATCGACCAATCGGAGCTCAGCTCCCAACTGGGGCTCAGCCTGGGAACGGGGAGCGGCGCCGGAGCCGGGGGCGCCGCCGCCGCCACGGGACAAGGGGGACCCCCGACCCTGGCAACCGCGGCCCCCCCGGCCGCCGCCACCCGCCGCCTCCCCCGAGGAGCACCTGTCGCCCACCCCGTCGCCCACCGGGTCCCTGCAGGACGACGAGCCCGAGGAGTTCCGCAGGGTGAGCAGGACCCCCCCAAAGCACCCCGAAATCGGGGGGGTTAATGCCAAAACCCCCCAAAATACGGAGGCGTTGCGTTGAAAACCCTAAAAATGTGCGGGGTCTGCACTGAAACCCCAAAAATGCGCATTTTTTGCACTGAAAATCCCCCAAAATGCACATTTTTTGCACTGAAAGCCCCCAAAATGCGCATTTTTTGCACTGAAAATCCCCCAAAATGCACATTTTTTGCACTGAAAGCCCCCAAAATGCACATTTTTTGCACTGAAAATCCCCAAAATGCACATTTTTTGCACTGAAAGCCCCAAAATGCGCATTTTTTGCACTGAAACCCCAAAAATGCGCATTTTTTGCACTGAAAGCCCCCAAAATGCGCATTTTTTGCACTGAAAGCCCCCAAAATGCACATTTTTTGCACTGAAAATCCCCCAAAATGCGCATTTTTTGCACGGAAAGCCCCAAAATCCACATTTTTTGCACTGAAAAGCCCCCAAAATGAACATTTTTTGCACTGAAAGCCCCAAAATCCGCATTTTTTGCACTGAAAATCCCAAAAATGCACATTTTTTGCACTGAAAAATCCCCAAAATGTGCATGGTTTCAGAATTTGATTTCGGGATTGGATTTCGGGATTGGATTTTGGAGTGTGGATTTTGGGTTGATTTGGGAATTGGATGGATTTGTGTTTGGAGTTGGAATCTGGGATTGGATTTGGTTTCGGAATTGGTTTCGGAATTGGATTTGGACTTTGGGATTGGACTTTGGATTTGGATTTTGGGATTTGGATTTAGGGATTTGGATTTTGGGATTGGATTTTGGAGTTGGATTCGGTTTCGGGATTGGATTTGGGTTTGGAGTTGGAATCTGGGATTGGATTTGGTTTCGGAATTGGTTTCGGAATTGGATTTGGACTTTGGGATTGGACTTTGGGATTGGACTTTGGGATTGGACTTTGGGATTGGATTTTGGGATTTGGATTTAGGGATTTGGATTTAGGGATTTGGATTTCGGGATTGGATTTTGGAAGTGGATTTGGTTTTGGGATTGGATTTGGGTTTGGAGTTGGAATCTGGGATTGGATTTGGTTTCGGAATTGGATTTGGACTTTGGGATTGGATTTTGGGATTGGATTTTGGAGTTGGATTCGGTTTTGGGATTGGATTTGGCTTTGGAGTTGGAATCTGGGATTGGATTTGGTTTCGGAATTGGTTTCAAAATTGGATTTGACTTTGGGATTGGACTTTGGGATTGGATTTTGGAGTTGGATTTGGTTTTGGGATTGGATTTGGGTTTGGAGTTGGAATCTGGGATTGGATTTGGTTTCGGAATTGGTTTCGGAATTGGATTTGGACTTTGGGATTGGACTTTGGGATTTGGATTTTGGGATTTGGATTTCGGGATTGGATTTTGGAGTTGGATTCGGTTTTGGGATTGGATTTGGCTTTGGAGTTGGAATCTGGGATTGGATTTGGTTTCGGAATTGGTTTCAAAATTGGATTTGGACTTTGGGATTGGATTTTGGGATTGGATTTTGGAGTTGGATTCGGTTTGGGGATTGGATTTGGGTTTGGAGTTGGAATCTGGGATTGGATTTGGTTTCGGAATTGGATTTGGACTTTGGGATTGGACTTTGGGATTTGGATTTCGGGATTGGATTTTGGAGTTGGATTCGGTTTGGGGATTGGATTTGGTTTCGGATTGGTTTCAGAATTGGATTTGGATTTTGGGATTTGGATTTTGGGATTTGGATTTCGGGATTTGGATTTCGGGATTGGGTTTATAAATTTCACCTGCGCAAACTTCGTCTCCGGGAATTTCACACCCAAAGTTTTTCATTTTCCATTTCATTTTCGATTCCTAAAATTTTAACTTTTCCATTTTTAGTTTTAAAATTTCATTTCTGAATTTCATCTCCAAAATTTCCACCCCCCCCCCCCCCCCCCCGCAGGCCGCGCCCCCCAAGCCTTCCCCACCGGCACCCCCAGCCCCGCCCACTCCCGCGCTGGCTCCGCCCCCCGGGGAGGCCCCGCGCCGGGGCGAAGCCCCCCAAGAAGCCCAAGAAGAAGAAGGACCCCAACGAGCCCCAGAAACCGGTGTCGGCCTACGCCCTCTTCTTCCGCGACACCCAGGCCGCCATCAAGGGGCAGAACCCCAACGCCACCTTCGGGGAGGTCTCCAAGATCGTGGCCTCCATGTGGGACAGCCTCGGCGAGGAGCAGAAGCAGGTGGGACCCCATCGGTGGTGGTGGGACCCCAAAATGTGGGCGGGATTTGGTGGTAGAACTCGAGGAACATCATGGCCGACCATCATGGTGGCCCCAATATGGCTGAAGAGGCACCCAAATATGGAGATGTGGGTGGGGAGACCCCAAAACACGTGTTGGGACCCCAAATTATGGGTGGGATTTGGTGGTAGAACCTGAGGAACATCATGGCCGACCATTATGGTGGCCCCAATATGGCTGAAGAGGCACCCAAATATGGAGATGTGGGCGGGGAGACCCCAAAACACGTGTGGGGACCCCAAAATCGGGGTCGGATTCTGAGATAGAAGGTGAAGAACCTCAACCCTGATAGGTTGAGGTCCAACTTCTGAAGAGCGCGGAGCCCCCGTCTTGGGGTCGAGAAGACCTTGGGGGGCCCCCATTGGGAGTTCTGGGGGAGGGGGACCCCCCCCTGCACCCCAAAAGTTGGGGGGGGGGACCCCCCAAATTTTGATGCTCCCTCCTTCCCGAATTTCCAGGTCTTACAAGAGGAAGACGGAAGCGGCCAAGAAGGAATATTTGAAGGCTTTGGCCGCCTATCGCGCCATCTTGGTAGGTCGGGGGGGTCCCCGAAACTGGGGGGGTGTCCCCAAAATTGGGGGTAGGGGGGGTCTTAAATGGGGGGGGGGTTCCCAAAATTGGGGGGGGTGATATTGGGAGGGTGGAGCTTAAATCGGGGGGGTCTGTAAAATTGAGGGGGTCCCCAAAAATCGGGGAGGTCTGTAATATTGGGGGGGGGGTGTCTCCAAAATTGGGGGGGTGGAGCTTAAATTGGGAGGGGTCCCCAATATTGGGAGGGGTCCCAAAATCGGGGGGGGGGGTGGGGGTGGTCCCTAATATTGAGAGGATGGAGCCTAAATTGGGGGGGAAGGTCACCAAAAATTGGGGGGGGTCCCCAAAATTGGGGGTGTTCGTAAAATTGGGGGGGGGGGGGGGGCTTAAAATGGGGAGGGCTTTAAAATAAAGGGGGGGGGGTGTCCCCAAAATGAGGGGGTGGAGCCTAAAGTGGGGGGGGGGGCTTTAAATGGGGAGGGATCTAAAACAAAGAGGGGGTCCCCAAAATAAATGGGGGGGATCCCCAAGATCTCCCCCCCACACACACCCCTTGTTTTAACCCTTTCCTGCCCGCAGACCTCGACGGATCCCACGGAGCCCGGAGCCGAGCGCGACGCCTCCCCCTCCTCCTTCTTCCTCCTCTTCTCCTCCTCCTCCCCTCCTCCTCCTCCCCCCCCGGGACCCCCCAAAACACCCCCCCGGCGGGGCCCCCCCAAAACGCGCCCCCCCCCTCCCGCCATCACCAAGATTTTAATCCCAAAACAGATGCTTCCGTCTTCGTTAGCGCCGAGCGGCGCCGGCGGCGTCGTTACCGTCATCCCGGCCGCCGTCGTTGCCGGCAATGGCGCCGGGGGGGGGCGCGGCGGGGACCCCGATATCTCCGGGGAGCGGCGGGGGGGCTCAAATTCACTTAACCCCCCCCCAATTCCACCCAAATCGTCACCCGTTCCGTCCTCCAAGCGGCCGCGCAGCTCCCTCGCTTGCAACCCCCCCCCCCTGCAACAAATGCCGCCCCCCCCCGCAACAAACGGCCCCCCCCCGCCGTGCTCCAACCGCCCCCCCCTTTGCAAGCCATGCAGCCCCCCCAAAACGCCCCGAATCCCCCCAAAATCCGCTTGGCTTTACCTTCCCCCCAACCCCAACCGCCGCCCCCGCCCTTGCAAATTAAAATCTTGCCCCCCCCCACGGCCGCCATTCAAATCCAAACCCTCCGGTTGCCCCCCGAGGACTTGGGGGGGGCTGGCCCCCCCCAAACCCGTGGCGGCCGCCACCCGCTGTCGTGGCTACCGCCCACCCCGACTCAAGTGGCCGACGCTTCGCCCGACGCCGCTGCCGTCGAGATGATCGCGGCGGGGGACGTGGTGCCGAGGTGAGGGGGGGGGGACCCGCTTAAAGGGGGTTTTGGGGGGGCTTTGAGGTGATTTTGGGGGTTTTGAAGGGGTTTGGGGGGGCTTTAAAGTGATTTTGGGGCGGTCTTAAGGCTTGGGGGGGCTTTCAGTTGGGTTTGGGGGGGGCTTTGAGGTGGTTTTAGGGAGATTTGGGGGAGCTTGAGGGGATTTGGGGGGTGTCAAAGGGTGTTTGGGGGGGCTTTAAGGTGATTTTCGGGGAGTTTGGGGGGCTTAAAGGGGATTTGAGTGGCTTGGGGGGGCTCTGAGGTGGTTTTAGGGAGATTTGGGGGGTCTTGAAGGGGTTTGGGGGGTCAGAGGGGGTTTGGGGGGGCTTTTAGATGATTTTGGGGGGGTCTTGAGAGGCTTTGAGGTGGTTTGGGGGGCTTAAAGGGGATTTGAGGGACTTGGGGGGGCTCTGAGGTGGTTTTAGGGAGATTTGGGGGGGTCTTGAAGGGGTTTGGGGGGGTCAGAGGGGGTTTGGGGGGCTTTAAGGTGAGTTTGGGGGCGGTTGGGGGGGGTTTTAAAGGTCTGGGGGGGGCTTTCAGTTGGGTTCGGGGGGGCTTTAAGGTGATTTTGGGGGTCTTGAAGGGGTTTGGGGGGGCTCTCAGTTGGGTTTGGGGGGCTTTGAGGTGGTTTTAGGGAGATTTGGGGGGGTCTTGAAGGGGTTTGGGGGGGCTTTAAGGTGATTTTCGGGGGGCTTGGGGGGCTTTCAGTTGGGCTGGGGGCGGCTTTAGGGGGCTTTCAGGTGGTTTGGGGGGGCTTTCAGGTGGTTTTAGGGAGATTTGGGTGGGGTCTTGAAGAGGTTTGGGGGGCTTCAAGGTGATTTGGGGGGGGCTCCTGAGGTTTGGGGGGTTGCTTTGAGGTGGTTTTAGGGAAAATTGAGGGGGTTCGGGGGGCTCAGAGGGGGCCGTGGGGGGATTTGGGGTGCTGCGGGGTTTTGGGGTGCCCCCAGCCCCCCCGTTTTCAGGTGGACTCGCCGCCGCAGCTGGCGGTGGAGTTGGTGGCCGAATCCCCCGGCGGCGCCGAGCCCGAATCCCCCGGCCCTCGGTGCACTCCGCGCCGGCTGCGCCAACGCGCCCGTGGCCAGCGGCGACTGGGACGAGGAGTACTGCAGCAGCGAGTGCCTCGTCAAGCACTGCCGGTGAGTCCACACACCCCACAAGACCCCCTCAAAAATCTCCATTTTCCCTCAAAATTCCCAGTTTCCCCTCAAAAAATCCCCCATTTTCCCTCAAAAATCTCCATTTTTCCCCCAAAGTCCCCATTTTCCCCTCAAGAAATCCCCATTTTCCCTCCAAATTCATCATTTTCCCCCCCAAAAATTCCCATTTTCCCCTCAACCCCCCTCATTCCCTCAAAAAAAATCCCCATTTTCCCCGCAAAAATCCCCATTTTCCCTCAAAAATTCCCATTTCCAGTCAAAACTCATTTCCCCTCAAAACTCCTCATTTTCCCCTCAAAAAATCCTAATTATCCCTGAAACCCCCCACAATTTCCCCCCAAAAAATCCCCATTTTCCCCCTCATCCCCCCCATTTTCCCCTCATCCCCCCCATTTTCCCTCTCCCCCCCATTTTCCCCTCAAAAATCCCTATTTTCCCCTCAAAATCCCCATTTTCCCCTCATCCCCCCCATTTTCCCTCACCCCCCCCATTTTCCCCTCAAAAAAATCCCCATTTTCCCCTCAAAATCCCCATTTCCCCCCCAAAAAATCCCCATTTTCCCCTCAAAATCCCCATTTTCCCCTCAAAAATCCCCATTTTCCCTCAAAAATCCCCATTTTCCCCCCAAAAATCCCCATTTTCCCTCAAAATCCCCATTTCCCCCCAAAAATCCCCATTTTCCCCCCAAAAATCCCCATTTTCCCTCAAAAATCCCCATTTTCCCCCCAAAAATCCCCATTTTCCCCTCAAAATCCCCATTTCCCCTCAAAATCCCCATTTTCCCCCCCAAAAAACCCATTTTCCCCTCAAAAATCCTCGTTTCCCCTCAAAATCCCCATTTTCCCCTCACCCCCCCCATTTTCCCTCTCCCCCCCCAATTCCCATTCCCCCCCCCATTTTCATTTCCCCCCCCATTTTCCCTCCCCCCCCCATCTCCCCGTGCCCCCCCCTTGCCCCCCGCGCGCCGCCACACCTGTGTGTGCCCGCAGGGACGTGTTCCTGGCCTGGCTCGCCGCCCGCAACGCCAGCAGCGTCGTCTTCGTCAAGTGACACCCTCACCCCCCCCCCGCCACCAGGGGGGGCCTTTTGGGCGGGAAACTCCCACCCCCCCAACTCAGGGGGGGCCTTTTTGGCGGGAAACTCCCCCCCCTTCCCCCCCCCCCTCCCCAACTCAAGGGGGGCCTTTTTGGCGGGAAACCCCCCCCCCCCCCCTTCCCAGGGGTCGCGTTTGCCGCCCGCGCGTCGCGAATTAAAGGCGTTGCCTCTCCCTTCGGGCACTCAAAATGGAGGCTGAACCCCCAAAATGGAGGCGCGACCCCAAAATGGAGGCTGGAACCCCCAAAATGGAGGCTGGACCCCAAAAATGGAGGCTGGACCCCCAAAATGGAGGCTGGAACCCAAAAATGGAGGCTGGAACCCCCAAAATGGAGGCTGAACCCCAAAATGGAGGCTGGAACCCCCCAAAATGGAGGCTGGACCCCAAAAATCGACACCTGAACCCCAAAAATTGACACTCGCACCCCAAAGGTGGACCCTGGACCCCCAAAAATCGACACCCGCACCCCAAAAATCGACACCCGAACCCCAAAAATGGACACTTGCACCCAAAACTTGACATTCGACCCCCAAAATCAGCCCTGGCAACTCCAAAAATCGACACTCGCACCCCAAAAATCGACACCCGAACCCCCCAAAATTGACACCCGCACCCCAAAAATCGACACCCGAACCCCAAAAATCAACACTTTCACCCCAAAACTTGACCTTGGGTGCCCCCAAAATGGACCCTGAACCCCAAAACTTGACATTCGGCCCCCGCCACTCCAAAAATCGACACTCGCACCCCAAAAATCGACACCCGAACCCCCCAAAATTGACACCCGAACCCCAAAAATCAACACTTTCACCCCAAAACTTGACCTTGGATGCCCCCAAAATGGACTCTGAACCCCAAAACTTGACATTCGGCCCCCGCCACTCCAAAAATCGACACCCGAACCCCCCAAAATCGACACCCGAACCCCCAAAATCGACACTTTCACCCCAACCCCCCCCACGTTGGGCGTCTGCCTCCCCCCCCCCCCCCCCCCCCAATTTTGGGGTTGAACTCCAAGCTTTCCGCTCTTTCCAACCTCTTTTATTTCTCCCCCGACCCCCCCAAATCCCCCCTCCCCGAACCCCCAAAATCCCCCCCCCTTTCACCCCGAAATTCCCTCTCTCTACACGTTCTTGGGTTTGGAGATGATCCCGTCGGGATAATGGTGCTTGAACTGGGCCACCACGTCGGGATCGAGGAGGTGGATCCCGTCCAGTTGGTTCCCCAACGTGATCCTACGAGAGGGTTGTGTCCCCCCAAAAAACAACACCCCCAAAAATGAGCGAGAACCCCAAAAAAGAAGAGAAACCCCCCCCCAAAATGGACCCTGGACCCCAAAAATCAACACCCGAACCCCAAAAATCGACACTCACACCCCAAAACTTGACCCTGGACCCCCAAAAATCGACACCTGAACCCCAAAAATCGACACCCGAACCCCCCAAAATCGACACTCGAACCCCAAAAATCGACACCCGAACCCCAAAAAGCGACACTCACACCCCAAAACTTGACCTTGGGTGCCCCCAAAATGGACCCTGGACCCCCAAAATCAGGAGCTGGACCCCAAAAACGGCTCCTTGGACCCCAAAAATCGACACTCGACCCCAAAAATCAACACTCGCACCCCAAAACTTGACCTTGGGTGCCCCCAAAATTTGACCCTTGACCCCCAAAAATCGACACCTGAACCCCAAAAATCGACACCCGAACCCCCCAAAATCGACACTCGAACCCCAAAAATCAACACCCGAACTCCGAAAATCGACACTCGCACCCCAAAACCTGACCTTGGGTGCCCCCAAAATGGACCCTGAACCCCAAAAATCGACACTCGCGCCCCAAAACTTGACCTTGGGTGCCCCCAAAATGGACCCTGAACCCCAAAAATCAACACCCGAACCCCAAAAATCGACACCCGAACCCCCCAAAATCGAGACTCGAACCCCAAAAATCGACACCCGAACCCCAAAAAGCGACACTCACACCCCAAAACTTGACCTTGGGTGCCCCCAAAATGGACCCTGAACCCCAAAAATCGACACCCGAACCCCAAAAATCGACACTCACACCCCAAAACTTGACCTTGGGTGCCCCCAAAATGGACCCTGGACCCCCAAAATCAGGAGCTGGACCCCAAAAACGGCCCCTTGGACCCCAAAAATCGACACTCGACCCCAAAAATCAACACTCGCACCCCAAAACTTGACCTTGGGTGCCCCCAAAACTTGACCCTGGACCCCCAAAAATCGACACCTGAACCCCAAAAATCGACACCCGAACCCCCCAAAATCGACACTCGAACCCCAAAAATCAACACCCGAACTCCGAAAATCGACACTCGCACCCCAAAACCTGACCTTGGGTGCCCCCAAAATGGACCCTGAACCCCAAAAATCGACACCTGAACCCCAAAAA
>JAUMJM010000207.1:0-158652 GCA_033558235.1 Neomorphus geoffroyi | reverse complement strand
GGACTTGGGAGGGGCAGGGACTTGGAGGGGACTGGGGACATGGGAGGCGCAGGGACTTGGGAGGGGACTTGGAACCTGGGAGGGCCAGGGACTTGCGAGGGGCAGGCAGTTGGGAGGGGCAGGCAGTTGGGAGGGGACTGTGGACATAGGAGGGGCAGGGACTGGGGAGGGGACTGGGAACATGGGAGGGGACTGGGGACATGAGAGGGGCAGGGACTTGGGAGCGAACTGGGAACATGGAAGGGTCAGGGACTTGGGAGGGGACTGGGGACTTGGGAAGGGACTGGGGACTTGGGGAGGGGCAGGGACTGGGGAGGGGACTGGGGAAATGGGAGGGGCAGGGACTTGGAAGGGGCAGGCAGTTGGGAGGGGACTGGGGACATGGGAGGGGCAGGGACTGGGGAGGGGAGAGGGAATATGGGAGGGGCAGGGACCTGGGAGGGGACTGGGGACATGGGAGGGGACTGCTGGCATGGGAGGGGCAGGGATTTGGGAGGGGCAGGGACTGGGAAGGGGACTGGGGACATGGGAGGGGCAGGGACTTGGGAAGGGACTGTGGACATGGGAGGGTCAGGGACTTGGGGGGGCAGGGGACTTGGGAGGGTCAGGGACGGGGAAGGGGACTGGGGACATGGGAGGGTCAGGGACTTGGGAGGGGCAGGCAGTTGGGAGGGGACTGGGGACATGGGAGGGGCAGGGACTTGGGAGGGGACTGTGGACATGGGAGGGTCAGGGACTTGGGGGGGCAGGGGACTTGGGAGGGGCAGGGACGGGGAAGGGGACTGGGGACATGGGAGGGTCAGGGACTTGGGAGGGGCAGGCAGTTGGGAGGGGACTGGGGACATGGGAGGCGCAGGGACTTGGGAGGGGACTTGGAACCTGGGAGGGCCAGGGACTTGGGAGGGGCAGGAACTTGGGAGGGGACTGTGGACATGGGAGGGGGAGGGACTGGGGAGGGGACTGGGAACATGGCAGGGTCAGGCACTTGGGAGGGGACTGGAGACATGGGAACGGACTAGGGACTTGGGAGGGCTAGGGACTTGGGAGGGGCAGGGATTTGGGAGGGGACTGGAGACATGGGAGTGGACTGCTGGTATGGGAGGGGCAGGGATTTGGAGGGGCAGGGACTGGGGAGGGGTAGGGACTGGGGAGGGGACTGGGGACATGGGAGGGGCAGGGACTGGGGAAGGGGACTGGGGACATGGGAGGGGCAGGGGACTTGGGAGGGGACTGGGGACATGGGAGGGGCAGGGACTGGGGAGGGGAATGGGAACATGGGAGGGGCAGGGACTGGGGAGGGGACTGGGGGCATTGGAGGGGTAGGGACTTGGGAGGGGACTGGGGACATAGGAAGGGACTAGGGACTTGGGAGGGCCAGGGACTTGGGAGGGGCAGGCAGTTGGTAGGGGACTGGGGACATGGTACGGGAAGGGACTTGGGAGGGGACTGGGGACATGGGAGTCGCAGGGACTTGGGAGGGGAATTGGGACCTGGGAGGGGCAGGGACTTGGGAGGGGCAGGGAGTTGGGAAGGGACTGGGGACATGGGAGGGGACTAGGGACTTGGGAGGGCCAGGGACTTGGGAGGGGCAGGCAGTTGGGAGGGGACTGGGGACATGGGAGGGACAGGGATTGGGGAGGGGTCAGGGGACTTGGGAAGGGACTGGGGACTTGGGAGAGGCAGGCACTGGGGAGGGGACTGGGGAAATGGGAGGGGCAGGCAGTTGGGGAGGGAACTGGGGACATGGGAGGGGCAGGGATTGGGGAGGGTTCAGGGGACTTGGGAAGGGACTGGGGACTTGGGAGGGGCAAGGACTGGGGGAGGGGACTGGGGAAATGAGATTGGCAGGGACTGGGGAGGGGACTGGGAACATGGGAGGGGCAGGGACTTGGGAGGGGACTGGAGACATGGGAACGGACTAGGGACTTGGGAGGGGCAGGCAGTTGGGAGGGGACTGGGGACATGGGAGGGGCAGGAACATGGGAGGGGACTGGGAACATGGGAGGGGCAGAGACTTTGAAGAGGACTTGGGACCTGGGAGGGGCACGGACTTGGGAAGGGACTGGGGACATGGGAGGGGACTAGGGACCTGGGAGGGCCAGGCAGTTGGGAGGGGACTGGGAACATGGGAGGGGCAGGAACTTGGGAGGGGCAGGGACTTGGGATGGGAATTGGGACCTGGGAGGGGCAGGGACTTGGGAGGGGCAGGGACTTGGGAAGGGACTGTGGACATGGGAGGGGACTAGGGACTTGGGAGGGCCAGGGACTTGGGAGGGGCAGGCAGTTGGGAGGGGACTGGGGACATGGGAGTGACAGGGATTGGGGAGGGATCAGGGGACTTGGGAAGGGACTGGGGACTTGGGAGGGGCAAGGACTGGGGAGGGGACTGGGGAAATGGGAGGGGCAGGGACTGGGGAGGGGACTGGGAACATGGGAGGGGACTGGGGACATGGGAGGGGCAGGGACTGGGGAGGGGCAGGCAGTTGACATGGGAGGGGCAGGGACTTGGGAGGGGACTGGGGACATGGGAAGGGATTAGGGACTTTGGAGGGCCAGGGAATTGGGAGGGCAGGCAGTTGGGAGGGGACTGGGGACATGGGAGGGGCAGGGACTTGGGAGGGGACTGTCGACATGGGAGGGGTGGGGACTGGGAACATGGGAGGGGCAGGGACTTGGGAGAGGACTTGGGACCTGGGAGGGGCAGGGAATTGGGAGGGGCAGGGACTTGGGAAGGGACTGGGGACATGGGAGAGGACTAGGGACCTGGGAGGGCCAGTGACTTGGGAGGGGCAGGCAGTTGGGAGGGAACTGGGGACATGAGAGGGGACTTGGGAGGGGCATGAACTTGGGAGGGGTAGGCAGTTGGGAGGGGACTGGGGACATGGGAGGGGCAGGGACTGGGGAGGGGACTGGGAAGAAGGGAGGGGCAGGGACTTGGGAGGAGACTGGGGACTTGGGAGGGGACTGGGGACATGGGAGGGGCAGGGACTGTGGAGGGGACTGGGAACATGGGAGGGTCAGGGACTTGGGAGGGGACTGGGGACTTGGGAAGGGACTGGGGACTTGGGAGGGGCAGGGACTGGGGAGCGGACTGGGGACATGGGAGGGGCAGTTACTTGGGAGGGGACTGTGGACATGGGAGGGGCAGGGACTGGGGAGGGGAATGGGAACATGGGAGGGGCAGGGATTTGGGAGGGGACTGGGAACATGGGAGGGGCAGAGACTTCAAAGAGGACTCGGGACCTGGGAGGGGCAGGGACTTGGGAGGGGCAGGGATTTGGGAGGGGGACTGGAGACATGGGAGGGGACTGCTGGTATGGGAGGGGCAGGGATTTGGGAGGGGCAGGGACTGGGGAGGGGTAGGGACTGGGGAGGGGACTGGGGACATGGGAGGGGCAGGGACTGGGAAGGGGACTGGGGACATGGGAGGGGCAGGGACTTGGGAGGGGAGTGGGGACATGGGAGGGGCAGGGACTGGGGAGGGGAATGGGAACATGGGAGGGGCAGGGATTTGGGAGGGGACTGGAGACATGAGAGGGGACTGGTGGCATGGGAGGGGCAGGGATTTGGGAGGGGCAGGGACTGGAGAGGGACTTGGGACCTGGGAGGGGCAGGGACTTGGGAGGGGCAGGGATTTGGGAGGGGCAGGGGACTGGGGAGGGTTAGGGACTGGGGAGGGGACTGGGGACATGGGAGGGGCAGGGACTGGGAAGGGGACTGGGGACATGGGAGGGCCAGGGACTTGGGAGGGGCAGGCAGTTGGTAGGGGACTGGGGACATGGGAGGGGAAGGGACTGGGGAGGGGACTTCGGACCTGGGAGTGCCAGGGTCTTGGGAGGGGCTGGGACTTGGGAAGGGACTGGGGACATGGGAGAGGACTAGGGACCTGGGAGGGCCAGGGACTTGGGAGGGGCAGGCAGTTGGGAGGGGACTGGGGACATGGGAGGGGCAGGAACTTGGGAGGGGCAGGGACTGGGCAGGGGACTGGGGACATGGGAGTCGCAGGGACTTGGGAGGGGAATTGGGACCTGGGAGGGGCAGGGACTTGGGAGGGGCAGGCAGTTGGGAGGGGACTGGGGACATGGGAGGGACAGGGATTGGGGAGGGATCAGGGGACTTGGGAAGGGACTGGGGACTTGGGAGAGGCAGGCACTGGGGAGGGGACTGGGGAAATGGGAGGGGCAGGCAGTTGGGAGGGAACTGGGGACATGGGAGGGGCAGGGATTGGGGAGGGGTCAGGGGACTTGGGAAGGGAATGGGGACTTGGGAGGGGCAAGGACTGGGGAGGGGACTGGGGAAATGGGAGGGGCAGGGACTTGGGAGGGGCAGGCAGTTGGGAGGGGACTGGGGACATGGGAGGGGCAGGGACTTGGGAGGGGACTGGGGACATGGGAGGGTCAGGGACTTGGGAGGGGCAGGGACTTGGGAGGGGACTGGGGACATGGGAGGCGCAGGGACTTGGGAGGGGACTTGGAACCTGGGAGGGCCAGGGACTTGGGAGGGGCAGGCAGTTGGGAGGGGCAGGCAGTTGGGAGGGGACTGTGGACATAGGAGGGGCAGGGACTGGGGAGGGGACTGGGAACATGGGAGGGGACTGGGGACATGAGAGGGGCAGGGACTTGGGAGCGAACTGGGAACATGGAAGGGTCAGGGACTTGGGAGGGGACTGGGGACTTGGGAAGGGACTGGGGACTTGGGAGGGGCAGGGACTGGGGAGGGGACTGGGGAAATGGGAGGGGCAGGGACTTGGAAGGGGCAGGCAGTTGGGAGGGGACTGGGGACATGGGAGGGGCTGGGACTGGGGAGGGGACAGGGAACATGGGAGGGGCAGGGACCTGGGAGGGGACTGGGGACATGGGAGGGGACTGCTGGCATGGGAGGGGCAGGGATTTGGGAGGGGCAGGGACTGGGAAGGGGACTGGGGACATGGGAGGGGCAGGGACTTGGGAAGGGACTGTGGACATGGGAGGGTCAGGGACTTGGGGGGGCAGGGACTTGGGAGGGTCAGGGACGGGGAAGGGGACTGGGGACATGGGAGGGTCAGGGACTTGGGAGGGGCAGGCAGTTGGGAGGGGACTGGGGACATGGGAGGGGCAGGGACTTGGGAGGGGACTGTGGACATGGGAGGGTCAGGGACTTGGGGGGGCAGGGACTTGGGAGGGGCAGGGACGGGGAAGGGGACTGGGGACATGGGAGGGTCAGGGACTTGGGAGGGGCAGGCAGTTGGGAGGGGACTGGGGACATGGGAGGCGCAGGGACTTGGGAGGGGACTTGGAACCTGGGAGGGCCAGGGACTTGGGAGGGCAGGAACTTGGGAGGGGACTGTGGACATGGGAGGGGGAGGGACTGGGGAGGGGACTGGGAACATGGCAGGGTCAGGCACTTGGGAGGGGACTGGAGACATGGGAACGGACTAGGGACTTGGGAGGGCTAGGGACTTGGGAGGGGCAGGGATTTGGGAGGGGACTGGAGACATGGGAGTGGACTGCTGGTATGGGAGGGGCAGGGATTTGGGAGGGGCAGGGACTGGGGAGGGGTAGGGACTGGGGAGGGGACTGGGGACATGGGAGGGGCAGGGACTGGGAAGGGGACTGGGGACATGGGAGGGGCAGGGACTTGGGAGGGGACTGGGGACATGGGAGGGGCAGGGACTGGGGAGGGGAATGGGAACATGGGAGGGGCAGGGACTGGGGAGGGGACTGGGGGCATTGGAGGGGTAGGGACTTGGGAGGGGACTGGGGACATAGGAAGGGACTAGGGACTTGGGAGGGCCAGGGACTTGGGAGGGGCAGGCAGTTGGTAGGGGACTGGGGACATGGTACGGGAAGGGACTTGGGAGGGGACTGGGGACATGGGAGTCGCAGGGACTTGGGAGGGGAATTGGGACCTGGGAGGGGCAGGGACTTGGGAGGGGCAGGGAGTTGGGAAGGGACTGGGGACATGGGAGGGGACTAGGGACTTGGGAGGGCCAGGGACTTGGGAGGGGCAGGCAGTTGGGAGGGGACTGGGGACATGGGAGGGACAGGGATTGGGGAGGGGTCAGGGGACTTGGGAAGGGACTGGGGACTTGGGAGAGGCAGGCACTGGGGAGGGGACTGGGGAAATGGGAGGGGCAGGCAGTTGGGAGGGAACTGGGGACATGGGAGGGGCAGGGATTGGGGAGGGTTCAGGGGACTTGGGAAGGGACTGGGGACTTGGGAGGGGCAAGGACTGGGGAGGGGACTGGGGAAATGGGATTGGCAGGGACTGGGGAGGGGACTGGGAACATGGGAGGGGCAGGGACTTGGGAGGGGACTGGAGACATGGGAACGGACTAGGGACTTGGGAGGGGCAGGCAGTTGGGAGGGGACTGGGAACATGGGAGGGGCAGGGACTTGGGAGGTGGAGGGACTTGGGAGGGGACGAGGGACTTGGGAGGGGAAGGCAGTTGGGAGGGGACTGGGGACATGGGAGGGGCAGGGACTGGGGAGGGGACTGGGGACATGGAAGGGTCAGGGACTTGGGAGGGGACTGGGGACTTGGGAAGGGACTGGGGACTTGGGAGGTGCAGGGACTGGGGAGGGGACTGTGGACATGGGAGGGGCAGGGACTTGGGAGGGAACTGGGAACATGGAAGGGTCAGGGACTTGGGAGGGGACTGTGGACATAGGAGGGGCAGGGACTTGGGAGTGGACTGTGGACATGGGAGGGGCAGGGACTGGGGAGGGGACTGGGAACATGGGAGGGGACTGGGGACATGGGAGGGGCAGGGAACATGGGGGGTGCAGGGACTGGAGAGGGGACTGGGGACATGAGAGGGGCAGGGACTTGGGAGGGAACTGGGAACATGGAAGGGTCAGGGACTTGGGAGGGGACTGGGGACTTGGGAAGGGACTGGGGACTTGGGAGGGGCAGGGACTGGGGAGGGGACTGGGGAAATGGGAGGGGCAGGGATTTGGAAGGGGACTGCTGGCATGGGAGGGGCAGGGATTTGGGAGGGGCAGGGACTGGGGAGGGGCAGGGACTGGGGAGGGGACTGGGGAAATGGGAGGGGCAGGGACTTGGGAGGGGCAGGCCGTTGGGAGGGGACTGGGGACATGGGAGGGGCAGGGACTGGGGAGGGGACAGGGAACATGGGAGGGGCAGGGACTGGGGAGGGGAATGGGAACAAGGGAGGGGACTGAGGACATTGGAGGGGCAGGGAACATGGGGGGGTAGGGACAGGGAACATGGGAGGGGCAGGGAACTGGGAGGGGACGGGGGACATGGGACGGGACTGCTGGCATGGGAGGGGCATGGATTTGGGAGGGGCAGGGACTGGGAAGTGGACTGGGGACATGGGAGGGGCAGGGACTTGGGAGGGGCAGGCAGTTGGGAGGGGACTGGGGACATGGGAAGGGACCTGGGAGGGGCAGGGACTTGGGAGGGGGAGGCAGTTGGGAGGGGACTGGGGATATGGGAGGGGCAGGGACTTGGGAGGGGCAGGGACTGGGGAGGGGACTGGGGACATAGGAGGCGAAGGGACTTGGGAGGGGACTAGGGACATGGGAGGGGGAGGGACTGGGGAGGGGACTGGGAACATGGCAGGGTCAGGCACTTGGGAGGGGACTGGAGACATGGGAACGGACTAGGGACTTGGGAGGGTCAGGGACTTGGGAGGGGCAGGCAGTTGGGAGGGGACACGGGAGGGGCATGGACTTGGGAGGGGTCTGGGAACATGGGAGGGGCAGAGACTTCGAAAAGGACTTGGGACCTGGGAGGGGCAGGGACTTGGGAGGGGCAGGGACTTGGGAAGGGACTGGGGACATGGGAGGGGACTAGGGACCTGGAAGGGCCAGGCAGTTGGGAGGGGACTGGGGACATGGGAGGGGACGAGGGACTTGGGAGCGGAAGGCATTTGGGAGGGGACTGGGGACATGGGAGGGGCAGGGACTGGGGAGGGGAATGGGAATATGGGAGGGGCAGGGATTTGGGAGAGGCAGGGACTGGGGAGGGGCAGGGACTGGGGAGGGGACTGGGGACCTGGGAGGGGCAGGGACTTGGGAGGGGGAGGCAGTTGGGAGGGGAGTGGGGATATGGGAGGGGCAGGGACTTGGGAGGGGCAGGGACTGGGGAGGGGACTGGGGGCATAGGAGGCGCAGGGACTTGGGAGGGGACTAGGGACATGGGAGGGGGAGGGACTGGGGAGGGGACTGGGAACATGGCAGGGTCAGGCACTTGGGAGGGGACTGGAGACATGGGAAAGGACTAGGGACTTGGGAGGGGCAGGCAGTTGGGAGGGGACATGGGAGGGGCATGGACTTGGGAGGGGTCTGGGAACATGGGAGGGGCAGAGACTTCGAAGAGGACTTGGGACCTGGGAGGGGCAGGGACTTGGGAGGGGCAGGGACTTGGGAAGGGACTGGGGACATGGGAGGGGACTAGGGACCTGGAAGGGCCAGGCAGTTGGGAGGGGACTGGGGACATGGGAGGGGCAGGGACTGGGGAGGGGAATGGGAATATGGGAGGGGCAGGGATTTGGGAGAGGCAGGGACTGGGGAGGGGCAGGGACTGGGGAGGGGACTGGGGACATGGGAGGCGCAGGGACTTGGGAGGGGACTGGGGACTTTGGAAGGGACTGGGGACTTGGGAGGGGCAGGGACTGGGGAAATGGGAGGGGCAGGGACTGGGGAGGGGACTGTGGACATGGGAGGGTCAGGGACTTGGGAGGGGAAGGGACTTGGGAGGGGACTGTTGACATGGGAGGGGCAGGGACTGGGGAGGGGACTGGGGACATGGGAGGCGCAGGGACTTGGGATGGGACTTGGAACCTGGGAGGGGCAGGGACTGGGGAGGGGAATGGGAATATGGGAGGGGCAGGGATTTGGGAGAGGCAGGGAATGGGGAGGGGCAGGGACTGGGGAGGGGACTGGGGACATGGGAGGCGCAGGGACTTGGGAGGGGACTGGGGACTTGGGAAGGGACTGGGGACTTGGGAGGGGCAGGGACTGGGGAAATGGGAGGGGCAGGGACTTGGGAGGGGCAGGCAGTTGACATGGGAGGGGCAGGGACTTGGGAGGGGACTGTGGACATGGGAGGGTCAGGGACTTGGGAGGGGAAGGGACTTGGGAGGGGACTGTTGACATGGGAGGGGCAGGGACTGTGGAGGGGACTGGGGACATGGGAAGCGCAGGGATTTGGGAGGGGAATAGGGACCTGGGAGGGGCAGGGACTGGGGAAATGGGAGGGGCAGAGACTTGGGAGGGGCAGGGACTGGGGAGGGGACTGGGAACATGGGAGGGTCAGGGACTTGGGAGGGGACTGGGAACATGGGAGGGGCAGGGACTTGGGAGGGGACTGGGGAAATGGGAGAGGACTGGGGACATGGGAGGGGCAGGGACTTGGGAGGGGAATGGGGACATGGGTGGGGACTGGGAACATGGGAGGGGCAGGGACTTGGGAGGGGACTGTGGACATTGGAGGGGCAGGGACTTGGGAAGAGACTGGGTACTTGGGAGGGGACTGGGGACTTGGGAGGGGCAGGGACTGGGGAAGAGACTGGGGACTTGGGAGGGGACTGGGGACTTGGGAGGGGCAGGGACTGGGGAGGGGACTGGGGAAATGGGAGGGGCAGGGACTTGGGAGGGGCAGGGACTTGGGAGGGGCAGGCATTTGGGAGGGGACTGGGGACATGGGAGTCGCAGGGACTTGGGAGGGGAATTGGGACCTGGGAGGGGCAGGGACTTGGGAGGGACAGGCAGTTGGGAGGGGACTGGGGACATGGGAGGGACAGGGATTGGGGAGGGGTCAATGGACTTGGGAAGGGACTGGGGACTTGGGAGGGGGAAGGACTGGGGAGGGGACTGGGGAAATGGGAGGGGCAGGGACTGGGGATGGGACTGGGAACATGGGAGGGGCAGGCACTTGGGAGGGGACTGGGGACATGGGAGGGGCAGGGACTGGGGTGGGGACTGGGAACATGGGAGGGTCAGGGACTGGGGACTTGGGAAGGGACTGGGGACTTGGGAGGGGCAGGTACTGGGCAAATGGGAGGGGCAGGGACTGGGGAGGGGCAGGCAGTTGACATGGGAGGGGCAGGGACTTGGGAGTGGACTGGGGACATGGGAAGGGATTAGGGACTTGGGAGGGCCAGGGAATTGGGAGGGGCAGGCAGTTGGGAGGGGACTGGGGACATGGGAGGGGCAGGGACTTGGGAGGGGACTGTGGACATGGGAGGGGTGGGGACTGGGGACATGGGAGGGGCAGGCAGTTGGGAGGGGACTGGGGACATGGGAGGGGCAGGGACTTGGGAGGGGACTGTGGACATGGGAGGGTCAGGGACTGGGGTGGGGACTGTGAACATGATAGGGGCAGGGACTTGGGAGAGGACTTGGGACCTGGGAGGGGCAGGGAATTGGGAGGGGCAGGGACTTGGGAGGGGACTCGGGACATGGGAGGGGCAGGGACTTGGGAGGGGCAGGGACTGGGGAGGGGACTGGGGACATGGCAGGCGCAGGGACTTGGGAGGGGACTTGGAACCTGGGAGGGGCAGGGACATGGGAGGGGCAGGGACTGGGGAGGGGACTGGGGACATGGGAAGCGCAGGGATTTGGGAGGGGAATAGGGACCTGGGAGGGGCAGGGACTGGGAAAATGGGAGGGGCAGGGACTTGGGAGGGGCAGGGACTGGGGAGGGGAAGGGGAACATGGGAGTGTCAGGGACTTGGGAGGGGACTGGGAACATGGGAGGGGCAGGGACTTGGGAGGGGACTGGGGAAATGGGAGAGGACTGGGGACATGGGAGGGGCAGGGACTGGGAACATGGTAGGGGCAGGGACTTGGGAGGGGAATGGGGACATGGGTGGGGACTGTGGACATGGGAGGGGCAGGGACTGGGGAGGGGAGTGGGGACACGATAGGGGCAGGGACTTGGGAGGGGCAGGTACTGGGGAGGGGACTGGGGACATGGGAGGCGCAGGGACTTGGGAGGGGAATAGGGACCTGGGAGGGGCAGGGACTTGAGAGGGGGAGGGACTTTAGTGGTGACTGGGGACATGGGAGGGGACGAGGGACTTGGGAGGGGCAGGCAGTTGGGAGGGGACTGTGGACATGGGAGGGGCAGGGACTGGGGAGGAGACTGGGGACATGGGAGGGGACTGGGGACATGGGAGGGGCAGGGATTTGGGAGGAGACTGGGGACTTGGGAGGGGACTGGGCACATGGGAGGGGCAGGGACAGGGGAGGGGACTGGGAACATGGGAGGGTCAGGGACTTGGGAGGGGACTGGGGACTTGGGAGGGGCAGGGACTGGGGAAGGGGCTGGGGAAATGGGAGGGGCAGGGACCTGGGAGGGGACTGGGGACATGGGAGGTGTCTGCGGACATGGGAGGGGCAGGGATTTGGGAGGGGGAGGGACTGGGGAGGGGAATGGGGACATGGGAGTGGCAGGGACCTGGGAGGGGACTGGGGACATGGGAGGGGACTGCGGACATTGGCGGGGCAGGGATTTGTGAAGGGGAGGGACTGGGGAGGGGAATGGGGACCTGGGAGGGCCAGGGACTTGGGAGGTGCAGGGACTGGTTAGGGGACTGGGGACATGGGAGGGGCAGGGACTTGGGAGGGGACTGGGGACATGGGAGGGGCAGGGACTGGGGAGGGGAGTGGGGAAATGGAAGGGGACTGGGGACATGGGAGGGTACTAGGGACTTGGGAGGGGAAGGGACTTGGAGGGGACTGGGGACATGGGAGGCGCAGGGACCTAGGAGGGGCAAGGACTTGGGAGGTGCAGGGACTGGGGAGGGGACTGTGGACATAGTAGGGGGAGAAACTGGGGAGGGGACTGGGAAGATGGGAGTGGCAGGGACTTGGGAGGGGACTGGGGAAATGGGAGGGGACGAGGGACTTGGGAGGGGCAGGCAGTTGGGAGGGGACTGGAGACATGGGAGGGGCAGTGACTTGGGAGGGGACTGTGGACATTGGAGGGGTAGGGACTGGGGAGGGGACTGGGAACATGGGAGGGGCAGGGACTTGGGAAGAGAATGGGGACTTGGGAGGGGACTGGGGACTTGGGAGGGGCAGGGACTGGGGAGGGGACTGGGGAAATGGGAGGGGCAGGGACTTGGGAGGGGCAGGCAGTTCGGAGGGGACTGGGGACATGGGAAGGGACTAGGGACTTGGGAGGGCCAGGGACTTGGGAGGGGCAGGCAGTTGGGAGGGGACAGGGGACATGGGAGGGGCAGGGACTTGGGAGGGGAAGGCAGTTGGGAGGGGACTGGGGACATGGGAGGGGCAGTGACTTGGGAGGGGACTGTGGACATGGGAGGGGCAGGGACTGGGGAGGGGAATGGGAACATGGGAGGGGCAGGGATTTGGGAGGTGCAGGGACTGGGGAGGGGACTGGGGACATGGGAGGGGCAGGGTCTTGGGAGGGGACTGGGGACATGGGAGGGGCAGGGACTTGGGAGGGGAAGGGACTTGGAGGGGACTGGGGACATGGGAGGCGCAGGGACTTGGGAGGGGTCTAGGGACCTGGGAGGGGCAAGGACTTGGGAGGTGCAGGGACTGGGGAGGGGACTGTGGACATAGGAGGGGGAGAAACTGGGGAGGGGACTGGGAAGATGGGAGTGGCAGGGACTTGGGAGGGGACTGGGGAAATGGGAGGGGACTGGGGACTTGGGAGGAGCAGGGACTGGGGAGGGGACTGGTGAAATGGGAGGGGCAGGGACTTGAGAGGGGTAGGCAGTTGGGAGGGGACTGGGGATATGGGAGGGGAAGGGAACTGGGAGGGGACTGGGGACATGGGAGGGGACTGCTGGTGTTGGAGAAATTCGGGAAGGATCCTGAGAGGTGGTGGAAGAATGCAGCCGACTCAATATGAGTGATAAGCAATGGCCAGGAAATTAAAGGATATTCAAGGAAATTCAAGGAAATGGCAAGGAAATTCAAGGAAATTGAAGGAAATTCAAGGAAATTCAAGGAAATTCAAGGAAATGGCAAGGAAATTCAACGAAATTCAAGGAAATGGCAAGGCAAGGAAAGGAAATTCAAAGAAACGGCAAGGAAATGGCAAGAAAATTCAAGGAAATTCAAGGAAATGACAAGGAAATTCAAGGAAATTCAAGGCAATGGCAAGGAAATTAAAGGAAATTCACGGAAATTCAAGGAAATTCAAGACAATGGCAAGGAAATTAAAGGAAATTCAAGGAAATTCAAGGAAATGGCAAGGAAATTCAGGGAAATTCAAGGAAATTCAAGGAAATGGCAAGGAAATTCAAGGAAATGGCAAGGAAAATCAAGGAAATTCAAGGAAATGGAAGGTAAGGAAAGAAAATTAAATGAAATGGCAAGGAAATTCAAGGAAATTCAAGGCAATGGCCAGGAAATTAAAGGATATTCAAGGAAATTCAAGGAAATGGCAAGAAAATTAAAGGAAATTCAAGGAAATGGCAAGGCAAGGAAATTAAAGGAAATGGCAAGGAAATTCAAGGAATTTCAAGGAAATTCAAGGAAATGGCAAGGAAATTCAAGGAAATTGAAGGAAATGACAAGGAAATTCAAGGAAATGGAAGGAAATTCAACGAAATTCAAGGAAATGGCAAGGCAAAGAAAGGAAATTCAAGGAAACGGCAAGGAAATGGCAAGAAAATTCAAGGAAATTCAAGGAAATGGCAAGGCAAAGCAAGGAAATTCAAGGCAATTCAAGGAAATCGCAAGGAAATTCAAGGAAATTCAAGGAAATGGCAAGGCAAAGCAAGGAAATTCAAGGAAATTCAAGGAAATTCAAGGAAATTCAAGGAAATGGCAAGGAATTTCAAGGAAATTCAAGGAAATGGCAAGGAAATTCAAGGAAATTCAAGGATATTCAAGGAAATGGCAAAGAAATGGCAAGGAAATTCAAGGAAATTCAAGGAAATGGCAAGACAAGGAAAGGAAATCCAAGGAAATCCAAGGAAATTCAAGGATATGGCAAAGAAATTCAAGGAAATTCAAAGAAATTCAAGGAAACGCCAAGGAAATTCAAGGAAATTCAAGGAAATGGCAAGGCAAGGAAAGGAAATTCAAGGGAATGAAAAGGAAATTCAGGGAAATTCAAGGAAATTCAAGGAAATGGAAAGGAAATTCAGGGAAATTCAAGGAAATTCAAGGAAATGGCAAGGAAATTCAAGGAAATGGCAAGGAAATTCAAGGAAATGGCAAGGCAAGGCAAGGAAATTCAAGGAAATGGAAGGCAAGGAAAGAAAATTAAATGAAATGGCAAGGAAATTCAAGGAAATTCAAGGAAATGGCAAGGCAAGGAAAGGAAATTCAAGGGAATGGAAAGGAAATTCAGGGAAATTCAAGGAAATTCAAGGAAATGGAAAGGAAATTCAGGGAAATTCAAGGAATTTCAAGGAAATGGCAAGGAAATTCAAGGAAATGGCAAGGAAATTCAAGGAAATGGCAAGGCAAGGCAAGGAAATTCAAGGAAATGGAAGGCAAGGAAAGAAAATTAAATGAAATGGCAAGGAAATTCAAGGAAATTCAAGGAAATGGCAAGCAAATTCAAAGAAATGGCAAGGAAATTCAAAGAATTTCAAGGAAATTCAAGGAAATGGCAAAGAAATTCAAGGAAATTCAAGGCAATGGAAAGGAAATTCAAGGATATTCAATGAAAATTCAAGGAAATGGCAAGAAAATTCAAGGAAATTCAAGGAAATGGCAAGGAAAGTCAAGGAAATTCAAGGAAATGGCAAGGAAATTCAAGGAAATTCAAGGATATTCAAGGAAATGGAAAAGAAATGGCAAGGAAATTCAAGGAAATTCAAGGAAATGGCAAGGAAATTCAAGGAAATTCAAGGAAATGGCAAGGAAATTCAAGGAAATTCAAGTAAATTCAAGGAAATGGCAAGGAAATTCAAGGAAATTCAAAAAAATGGAAGGAAATTCAAGGAAATTCAAGGAAATGGCAAGGCAAGGCAAGGAAATCCAAGGAAATCCAAGGAAATTCAAGGATATGGCAAGGAAATTAAAGCAAATGGCAAGGAAACTCAAGGAAATTCAAAGAAATTCAAGGAAATGGCAATGAAATTCAAGGAAATTCAAGGAAATGGCAAGGCAAGGAAAGGAAATTCACAGAAATGGAAAGGAAATTCAGGGAAATTCAAGGAAATTCAAGGAAATGGCAAGGAAATTCAGGGAAATTCAAGGAAATTCAAAAAAATGGCAAGGAAATTCAAGGAAATGGCAAGGAAATTCAAGGAAATGGCAAGGAAAGTCAAGGAAATTCAAGGAAATGGAAGGCAAGGAAAGAAAATTAAATGAAATGGCAAACAAATTCAAGGAAGTTCAAGGAAGTTTAAGGAAATGGAAAGGATATTCAAGGAAATTCAAGGAAATTCAAGGAAATGGCAAAGAAATTCAAGGAAATTCAAGGCGATGGAAAGGAAATTCAAGGATATTCAAGGAAATTCAAGGAAATGGCAAGAATATTCAAGGAAATTCAAGGAAATGGCAAGGCAAGGCAAGGAAATTCAAGGAAATTCAAGGAACTGGCAAGGAAATTCAAGGAAATTGAATGAAATTCAAGGAAATGGCAAGGAAATTCAAGGAAATGGCAAGAAAATTCAAGGAAATTCAAGGAAATGGCAAGGCAAGGCAAGGAAATTAAAAAAAAAGGCAAGGAAATTCAAGGAATTTCAAGGAAATTCAAGGAAATGGCAAGGATATTCAAGGAAATTCAAGGAAATTGCAAGGAAATTGAATGAAATAGGAAAGCAAGGCAAGGAAATTCAAGGAAATTCAAGGAAATTCAAGGAACTGGCAAGGAAATTCAAGGAAATTCAAGGAAAAGGCAAGGAAATTCAAGGAAATTGAAGGAAATGGCAAGGCAAAGCAAGGAAATTCAAGGCAATTCAAGGAAATGGCAAGGAAATTCAAGGAAATTCAAGGAAATGGCAAGGCAAAGCAAGGAAATTCAAGGCAATTCAAGGAAATTGCAAGGAAATTCAAGGAAATTCAAGACAATGGCAAGGAAATTCAAGGAAATTAAAGGAAATGGCAAGGAAATTCAAGGAAATTCAAGGAAATGGCAAGGCAAAGCAAGGAAATTCAAGGAAATTCAAGAAAATTCAAGGAAATTCAAGGAAATGGCAAGGAAATTCAAGGAAATTCAAGGAAATTCAAGGAAATTCAAGGAAATTCAAGGAAATGGCAAGGAATTTCAAGGAAATTCAAGGAAATGGCAAGGAAATTCAAGGGAGTTCAAGGATATTCAAGGAAATGGCAAAGAAATGGCAAGGAAATTCAAGGAAATTCAAGGAAATGGCAAGGAAATTCAAGTAAATTCAAGGAAATGGCAAGGAAATTCAAAGAAATTCAAGGAAATGGCAAGGCAAGTAAAAAAAAATCAAGGAAACGGGAAGGAAATGGCAGAAAATTCAAGGAAATTCAAGGAAATGGCAAGGAAATTCAAGGAAATGGCAAGGAAATTCAAGGAAATGGCAAAGAAATGCAAGGAAATTCAAGGCAATGGCAAGGAAATTAAAAGATAATCAAGGAAATTCAAGGAAATGGCAAGAAAGTTCAAGGAAATTCAAGGAAATTCAAGGAAATGGCAAGGAAATTGAGGGAAATTCAAGGAAATGGAAGGCAAGTAAAGAAAATTCAAGGAAATGGCAAGGAAAATCAAGGAAATTCAAGGAAATTCAAGGAAAATCAAGGAAATTCAAGGAAATTCAAGGAAATTCAAGGATATGGCAAGGAGATTCAAGGAAATTCATGGCAATGGCAAGGAAATTCAAGGAAATTCAAGGAAATGGCAAGGAAATTCAAGGAAATTCAAGGAAATTCAAGGAACTGGCAAGGAAATTCAAGGAAATTGAAGGAAATTCCAGGAAATGGCAAGGAAATTGAAGGAAATTCAAGGAAATGGCAAGGAAATTCAAGGAAATTGAAGGAAATGGAGAGGAAATTCAAGGAAATTCAAGGAAATTCAAGGAAATGGCAAGGAAATTCAACGAAATTCAAGGAAATGGCAAGGAAAGGAAAGGAAATTCAAAGAAACGGCAAGGAAATGGCAAGAAAATTCAAGGAAATTCAAGGAAATGACAAGGAAATTCAAGGAAATTCAAGGCAATGGCAAGGAAATTAAAGGAAATTCAAGGAAATTCAAGGAAATTCAAGGCAATGGCAAGGAAATTAAAGGAAATTCAAGGAAATTCAAGGAAATGGCAAGGAAATTCAGGGAAATTCAAGGAAATTCAAGGACATGGCAAGGAAATTCAAGGAAATGGCAAGGAAAGTCAAGGAAATTCAAGGAAATGGAAGGTAAGGAAAGAAAATTAAATGAAATGGCAAGGAAATTCAAGGAAATTCAAGGCAATGGCCAGGAATTTAAAGAATATTCAAGGAAATTCAACGAAATGGCAAGAAAATTAAAGGAAATTCAAGGAAATGGCAAGGCAAGGCAAGGAAATTAAAGGAAATGGCAAGGAAATTCAAGGAATTTCAAGGAAATTCAAGGAAATGGCAAGGAAATTCAAGGAAATTGAAGGAAATGACAAGGAAATTCAAGGAAATGGAAGGAAATTCAACGAAATTCAAGGAAATGGCAAGGCAAAGAAAGGAAATTCAAGGAAACGGCAAGGAAATGGCAAGAAAATTCAAGGAAATTCAAGGAAATGGCAAGGCAAAGCAAGGAAATTCAAGGCAATTCAAGGAAATCGCAAGGAAATTCAAGGAAATTCAAGGCAATGGCAAGGAAATTCAAGGAAATTCAAGGAAATCGCAAGGAAATTCAAGGAAATTCAAGGAAATGGCAAGGCAAAGCAAGGAAATTCAAGGAAATTCAAGGAAATGGCAAGGAATTTCAAGGAAATTCAAGGAAATGGCAAGGAAATTCAAGGAAATTCAAGGATATTCAAGGAAATGGCAAAGAAATGGCAAGGAAATTCAAGGAAATTCAAGGAAATGGCAAGGAAATTGAAGGAAATTCAAGGAAATGGCAAGGCAAGGAAAGGAAATTCAAGGGAATGGAAAGGAAATTCAGGGAAATTCAAGGAAATTCAAGGAAATGGAAAGGAAATTCAGGGAAATTCAAGGAATTTCAAGGAAATGGCAAGACAAGGAAAGGAAATCCAAGGAAATCCAAGGAAATTCAAGGATATGGCAAAGAAATTCAAGGAAATTCAAAGAAATTCAAGGAAACGCCAAGGAAATTGAAGGAAATTCAAGGAAATGGCAAGGCAAGGAAAAGAAATTCAAGGGAATGGAAAGGAAATTCAAGGAAATTCAAGGAAATTCAAGGAAATGGCAAGTAAATTCAAGGAAATGGCAAGGCAAGGCAAGGAAATTCAAGGAAATGGCAAGGAAATGGCAAGGAAATTCAAGGAAATTCAAGGAAATGGCAAGGAAATTGATGGAAATTCAAGGAAATGGAAGGCAAGTAAAGAAAATTCAAGGAAATGGCAAGGAAAATCAAGGAAATTCAAGGAAATTCAAGGAAAATCAAGGAAATTCAAGGAAATTCAAGGAAATTCAAGGAAATGGCAAGGAGATTCAAGGAAATTGAAGGCAATGGCAAGAAAATTCAAGGAAATTCAAGGAAATGGCAAGGAAATTCAAGGAAATTCAAGGAAATTCAAGGAACTGGCAAGGAAATTCAAGGAAATTGAAGGAAATTCCAGGAAATGGCAAGGAAATTGAAGGAAATTCAAGGAAATGGCAAGGAAATTCAAGGAAATTGAAGGAAATGGAGAGGAAATTCAAGGAAATTCAAGGAAATTCAAGGCAATGGCAAGGAAATTAAATGAAATGGCAAGGAAATTCAAGGAAATTCAAGGCAATGGCCAGGAAATTAAAGGATACTCAAGGAAATTCAAGGAAATGGCAAGAAAATTAAAGGAAATTCAAGGAAATGGCAAGGCAAGGCAAGGAAATTAAAGGAAATGGCAAGGAAATTCAAGGAATTTCAAGGAAATTCAAGGAAATGGCAAGGAAATTCAAGGAAATTGAAGGAAATGACAAGGAAATTCAAGGAAATGGAAGGAAATTCAACGAAATTCAAGGAAATGGCAAGGCAAAGAAAGGAAATTCAAGGAAACGGCAAGGAAATGGCAAGAAAATTCAAGGAAATTCAAGGAAATGGCAAGGCAAAGCAAGGAAATTCAAGGCAATTCAAGGAAATCGCAAGGAAATTCAAGGAAATTCAAGGCAATGGCAAGGAAATTCAAGGAAATTCAAGGAAATCGCAAGGAAATTCAAGGAAATTCAAGGAAATGGCAAGGCAAAGCAAGGAAATTCAAGGAAATTCAAGGAAATGGCAAGGAATTTCAAGGAAATTCAAGGAAATGGCAAGGAAATTCAAGGAAATTCAAGGATATTCAAGGAAATGGCAAAGAAATGGCAAGGAAATTCAAGGAAATTCAAGGAAATGGCAAGGAAATTGAAGGAAATTCAAGGAAATGGCAAGGCAAGGAAAGGAAATCCAAGGAAATGGCAAGGAAATTCAAGGAATTTCAAGGAAATTCAAGGAAATGGCAAGGATAGTCAAGGAAATTCAAGGAAATTCAAGGAAATGACAAGAAAATCGAAGGGAATGGCAAGGCAAGGCAAGGAAATTCAAGGAAATTCAAGGAAAGTCAAGGAAATTCAAGGAACTGGCAAGGAAATGCCAGGAAATTGAAGGAAATTCAAGGAAATGGCAAGGAAATTGAAGGAAATTCAAGGAAATGGCAAGGAAATTCAAGGAAATTGAAGGAAATGGAAAGGAAATTCAAGGAAATTCAAGGAAATTCAAGGAAATGGCAAGGAAATTCAAGGAAATTCAAGGAAATGGAAGGAAATACAAGGAAATACAAAGAAATTCAAGGAAATGCAAGGATATTCAAGGAAATTGAATGAAATGGCAAGGAAATTCAAGGAGATTCAAGGAAATTCAAGGAAATGGCAAGGAAATTCAAAGAAATTCAAGGAAATGGCAAGGCAAGTAAAAAAAATTCAAGGAAACGGCAAGGAAATGGCAGAAAATTCAAGGAAATTCAAGGAAATGACAAGGAAATTCAAGGAAATTCAAGGAAATTCAAGGCAAGGCAAGGAAATTAAAGGAAATGGCAAGGAAATTCAAGGAATTTCAAGGAAATTCAAGGAAATGGCAAGGAAATTCAAGGAAATTAAAGGAAATGACAAGGAAATTCAAGGAAATGGAAGGAAATTCAACGAAATTCAAGGAAATGCCAAGGCAAAGAAAGGAAATTCAAGGAAACGGCAAGGAAATGGCAAGAAAATTCAAGGAAATTCAAGGAAATGGCAAGGCAAAGCAAGGAAATTCAAGGCAATTCAAGGAAATCGCAAGGAAATTCAAGGAAATTCATGGCAATGGCAAGGAAATTCAAGGAAATTCAAGGAAATGGCAAGGAAATTGAAGGAAATTCAAGGAAATGGCAAGGCAAAGCAAGGAAATTCAAGGAAATTCAAGGAAATTCAAGGAAATTCAAGGAAATGGCAAGGAATTTCAAGGAAATTCAAGGAAATGGCAAGGAAATTGAAGGAAATTCAAGGAAATGGCAAGGCAAGGAAAGGAAATCCAAGGAAATGGCAAGGAAATTCAAGGAATTTCAAGGAAATTCAAGGAAATGGCAAGGATATTCAAGGAAATTCAAGGAAATTCAAGGAAATGACAAGAAAATCGAAGGGAATGGCAACGCAAGGCAAGGAAATTCAAGGAAGTTCAAGGAAAGTCAAGGAAATTCAAGGAACTGGCAAGGAAATTCAAGGAAATTGAAGGAAATTCAAGGAAATGGCAAGGAAATTGAAGGAAATTCAAGGAAATGGCAAGGAAATTCAAGGAAATTGAAGGAAATGGAAAGGAAATTCAAGGAAATTCAAGGAAATTCAAGGAAATGGCAAGGAAATTCAAGGAAATTCAAGGAAATGGAAGGAAATACAAGGAAATACAAGGAAATTCAAGGAAATGCAAGGATATTCAAGGAAATTGAATGAAATGGCAAGGAAATTCAAGGAAATTCAAGGAAATTCAAGGAAATTCAAGGAAATTCAAAGAAATTCAAGGAAATGGCAAGGCAAGTAAAAAAAAATCAAGGAAACGGGAAGGAAATGGCAGAAAATTCAAGGAAATTCAAGGAAATGGCAAGGAAATTCAAGGAAATGGCAAGGAAATTCAAGGAAATGGCAAAGAAATGCAAGGAAATTCAAGGCAATGGCAAGGAAATTAAAAGATAATCAAGGAAATTCAAGGAAATGGCAAGAAAATTCAAGGAAATTCAAGGAAATTCAAGGAAATGGCAAGGAAATTGAGGGAAATTCAAGGAAATGGAAGGCAAGTAAAGAAAATTCAAGGAAATGGCAAGGAAAATCAAGGAAATTCAAGGAAATTCAAGGAAAATCAAGGAAATTCAAGGAAATTCAAGGAAATTCAAGGATATGGCAAGGAGATTCAAGGAAATTCATGGCAATGGCAAGGAAATTCAAGGAAATTCAAGGAAATGGCAAGGAAATTCAAGGAAATTCAAGGAAATTCAAGGAACTGGCAAGGAAATTCAAGGAAATTGAAGGAAATTCCAGGAAATGGCAAGGAAATTGAAGGAAATTCAAGGAAATGGCAAGGAAATTCAAGGAAATTGAAGGAAATGGAGAGGAAATTCAAGGAAATTCAAGGAAATTCAAGGAAATGGCAAGGAAATTCAACGAAATTCAAGGAAATGGCAAGGAAAGGAAAGGAAATTCAAAGAAACGGCAAGGAAATGGCAAGAAAATTCAAGGAAATTCAAGGAAATGACAAGGAAATTCAAGGAAATTCAAGGCAATGGCAAGGAAATTAAAGGAAATTCAAGGAAATTCAAGGAAATTCAAGGCAATGGCAAGGAAATTAAAGGAAATTCAAGGAAATTCAAGGAAATGGCAAGGAAATTCAGGGAAATTCAAGGAAATTCAAGGACATGGCAAGGAAATTCAAGGAAATGGCAAGGAAAGTCAAGGAAATTCAAGGAAATGGAAGGTAAGGAAAGAAAATTAAATGAAATGGCAAGGAAATTCAAGGAAATTCAAGGCAATGGCCAGGAATTTAAAGAATATTCAAGGAAATTCAACGAAATGGCAAGAAAATTAAAGGAAATTCAAGGAAATGGCAAGGCAAGGCAAGGAAATTAAAGGAAATGGCAAGGAAATTCAAGGAATTTCAAGGAAATTCAAGGAAATGGCAAGGAAATTCAAGGAAATTGAAGGAAATGACAAGGAAATTCAAGGAAATGGAAGGAAATTCAACGAAATTCAAGGAAATGGCAAGGCAAAGAAAGGAAATTCAAGGAAACGGCAAGGAAATGGCAAGAAAATTCAAGGAAATTCAAGGAAATGGCAAGGCAAAGCAAGGAAATTCAAGGCAATTCAAGGAAATCGCAAGGAAATTCAAGGAAATTCAAGGCAATGGCAAGGAAATTCAAGGAAATTAAAGGAAATCGCAAGGAAATTCAAGGAAATTCAAGGAAATGGCAAGGCAAAGCAAGGAAATTCAAGGAAATGGCAAGGAAATTCAAGGAAATTCAAGGAAATGGCAAGGAATTTCAAGGAAATTCAAGGAAATGGCAAGGAAATTCAAGGAAATTCAAGGATATTCAAGGAAATGGCAAAGAAATGGCAAGGAAATTCAAGGAAATTCAAGGAAATGGCAAGACAAGGAAAGGAAATCCAAGGAAATCCAAGGAAATTCAAGGATATGGCAAAGAAATTCAAGGAAATTCAAAGAAATTCAAGGAAACGCCAAGGAAATTGAAGGAAATTCAAGGAAATGGCAAGGCAAGGAAAGGAAATTCAAGGGAATGGAAAGGAAATTCAGGGAAATTCAAGGAAATTCAAGGAAATGGCAAGTAAATTCAAGGAAATGGCAAGGCAAGGCAAGGAAATTCAAGGAAATGGCAAGGAAATGGCAAGGAAATTCAAGGAAATTCAAGGAAATGGCAAGGAAATTGATGGAAATTCAAGGAAATGGAAGGCAAGTAAAGAAAATTCAAGGAAATGGCAAGGAAAATCAAGGAAATTCAAGGAAATTCAAGGAAAATCAAGGAAATTCAAGGAAATTCAAGGAAATTCAAGGAAATGGCAAGGAGATTCAAGGAAATTGAAGGCAATGGCAAGAAAATTCAAGGAAATTCAAGGAAATGGCAAGGAAATTCAAGGAAATTCAAGGAAATTCAAGGAACTGGCAAGGAAATTCAAGGAAATTGAAGGAAATTCCAGGAAATGGCAAGGAAATTGAAGGAAATTCAAGGAAATGGCAAGGAAATTCAAGGAAATTGAAGGAAATGGAGAGGAAATTCAAGGAAATTCAAGGAAATTCAAGGCAATGGCAAGGAAATTAAATGAAATGGCAAGGAAATTCAAGGAAATTCAAGGCAATGGCCAGGAAATTAAAGGATACTCAAGGAAATTCAAGGAAATGGCAAGAAAATTAAAGGAAATTCAAGGAAATGGCAAGGCAAGGCAAGGAAATTAAAGGAAATGGCAAGGAAATTCAAGGAATTTCAAGGAAATTCAAGGAAATGGCAAGGAAATTCAAGGAAATTGAAGGAAATGACAAGGAAATTCAAGGAAATGGAAGGAAATTCAACGAAATTCAAGGAAATGGCAAGGCAAAGAAAGGAAATTCAAGGAAACGGCAAGGAAATGGCAAGAAAATTCAAGGAAATTCAAGGAAATGGCAAGGCAAAGCAAGGAAATTCAAGGCAATTCAAGGAAATCGCAAGGAAATTCAAGGAAATTCAAGGCAATGGCAAGGAAATTCAAGGAAATTCAAGGAAATCGCAAGGAAATTCAAGGAAATTCAAGGAAATGGCAAGGCAAAGCAAGGAAATTCAAGGAAATTCAAGGAAATGGCAAGGAATTTCAAGGAAATTCAAGGAAATGGCAAGGAAATTCAAGGAAATTCAAGGATATTCAAGGAAATGGCAAAGAAATGGCAAGGAAATTCAAGGAAATTCAAGGAAATGGCAAGGAAATTGAAGGAAATTCAAGGAAATGGCAAGGCAAGGAAAGGAAATTCAAGGGAATGGAAAGGAAATTCAGGGAAATTCAAGGAAATTCAAGGAAATGGAAAGGAAATTCAGGGAAATTCAAGGAATTTCAAGGAAATGGCAAGGAAATTCAAGGAAATGGCAAGGAAATTCAAGGAAATGGCAAGGCAAGGCAAGGAAATTCAAGGAAATGGAAGGCAAGGAAAGAAAATTAAATGAAATGGCAAGGAAATTCAAGGAAATTCAAGGAAATGGCAAGCAAATTCAAAGAAATGGCAAGGAAATTCAAAGAATTTCAAGGAAATTCAAGGAAATGGCAAAGAAATTCAAGGAAATTCAAGGCAATGGAAAGGAAATTCAAGGATATTCAATGAAAATTCAAGGAAATGGCAAGAAAATTCAAGGAAATTCAAGGAAATGGCAAGGAAAGTCAAGGAAATTCAAGGAAATGGCAAGGAAATTCAAGGAAATTCAAGGATATTCAAGGAAATGGAAAAGAAATGGCAAGGAAATTCAAGGAAATTCAAGGAAATGGCAAGGAAATTCAAGGAAATTCAAGGAAATGGCAAGGAAATTCAAGGAAATTCAAGTAAATTCAAGGAAATGGCAAGGAAATTCAAGGAAATTCAAAAAAATGGAAGGAAATTCAAGGAAATTCAAGGAAATGGCAAGGCAAGGCAAGGAAATCCAAGGAAATCCAAGGAAATTCAAGGATATGGCAAGGAAATTAAAGCAAATGGCAAGGAAACTCAAGGAAATTCAAAGAAATTCAAGGAAATGGCAATGAAATTCAAGGAAATTCAAGGAAATGGCAAGGCAAGGAAAGGAAATTCACAGAAATGGAAAGGAAATTCAGGGAAATTCAAGGAAATTCAAGGAAATGGCAAGGAAATTCAGGGAAATTCAAGGAAATTCAAAAAAATGGCAAGGAAATTCAAGGAAATGGCAAGGAAATTCAAGGAAATGGCAAGGAAAGTCAAGGAAATTCAAGGAAATGGAAGGCAAGGAAAGAAAATTAAATGAAATGGCAAACAAATTCAAGGAAGTTCAAGGAAGTTTAAGGAAATGGAAAGGATATTCAAGGAAATTCAAGGAAATTCAAGGAAATGGCAAAGAAATTCAAGGAAATTCAAGGCGATGGAAAGGAAATTCAAGGATATTCAAGGAAATTCAAGGAAATGGCAAGAATATTCAAGGAAATTCAAGGAAATGGCAAGGCAAGGCAAGGAAATTCAAGGAAATTCAAGGAACTGGCAAGGAAATTCAAGGAAATTGAATGAAATTCAAGGAAATGGCAAGGAAATTCAAGGAAATGGCAAGGAAAGTCAAGGAAATTCAAGGAAATGGAAGGTAAGAAAAGAAAATTAAATGAAATGGCAAGGAAATTCAAGGAAATTCAAGGCAATGGCAAGGAAATTAAAGGATATTCAAGGAAATTCAAGGAAATGGCAAGAAAATTCAAGGAAATTCAAGGAAATGGCAAGGCAAGGCAAGGAAATTAAAAAAAAAGGCAAGGAAATTCAAGGAATTTCAAGGAAATTCAAGGAAATGGCAAGGATATTCAAGGAAATTCAAGGAAATTGCAAGGAAATTGAATGAAATAGGAAAGCAAGGCAAGGAAATTCAAGGAAATTCAAGGAAATTCAAGGAACTGGCAAGGAAATTCAAGGAAATTCAAGGAAAAGGCAAGGAAATTCAAGGAAATTGAAGGAAATGGCAAGGCAAAGCAAGGAAATTCAAGGCAATTCAAGGAAATGGCAAGGAAATTCAAGGAAATTCAAGGAAATGGCAAGGCAAAGCAAGGAAATTCAAGGCAATTCAAGGAAATTGCAAGGAAATTCAAGGAAATTCAAGACAATGGCAAGGAAATTCAAGGAAATTAAAGGAAATGGCAAGGAAATTCAAGGAAATTCAAGGAAATGGCAAGGCAAAGCAAGGAAATTCAAGGAAATTCAAGAAAATTCAAGGAAATTCAAGGAAATGGCAAGGAAATTCAAGGAAATTCAAGGAAATTCAAGGAAATTCAAGGAAATTCAAGGAAATGGCAAGGAATTTCAAGGAAATTCAAGGAAATGGCAAGGAAATTCAAGGGAGTTCAAGGATATTCAAGGAAATGGCAAAGAAATGGCAAGGAAATTCAAGGAAATTCAAGGAAATGGCAAGGAAATTCAAGTAAATTCAAGGAAATGGCAAGGAAATTCAAAGAAATTCAAGGAAATGGCAAGGCAAGTAAAAAAAAATCAAGGAAACGGGAAGGAAATGGCAGAAAATTCAAGGAAATTCAAGGAAATGGCAAGGAAATTCAAGGAAATGGCAAGGAAATTCAAGGAAATGGCAAAGAAATGCAAGGAAATTCAAGGCAATGGCAAGGAAATTAAAAGATAATCAAGGAAATTCAAGGAAATGGCAAGAAAGTTCAAGGAAATTCAAGGAAATTCAAGGAAATGGCAAGGAAATTGAGGGAAATTCAAGGAAATGGAAGGCAAGTAAAGAAAATTCAAGGAAATGGCAAGGAAAATCAAGGAAATTCAAGGAAATTCAAGGAAAATCAAGGAAATTCAAGGAAATTCAAGGAAATTCAAGGATATGGCAAGGAGATTCAAGGAAATTCATGGCAATGGCAAGGAAATTCAAGGAAATTCAAGGAAATGGCAAGGAAATTCAAGGAAATTCAAGGAAATTCAAGGAACTGGCAAGGAAATTCAAGGAAATTGAAGGAAATTCCAGGAAATGGCAAGGAAATTGAAGGAAATTCAAGGAAATGGCAAGGAAATTCAAGGAAATTGAAGGAAATGGAGAGGAAATTCAAGGAAATTCAAGGAAATTCAAGGAAATGGCAAGGAAATTCAACGAAATTCAAGGAAATGGCAAGGAAAGGAAAGGAAATTCAAAGAAACGGCAAGGAAATGGCAAGAAAATTCAAGGAAATTCAAGGAAATGACAAGGAAATTCAAGGAAATTCAAGGCAATGGCAAGGAAATTAAAGGAAATTCAAGGAAATTCAAGGAAATTCAAGGCAATGGCAAGGAAATTAAAGGAAATTCAAGGAAATTCAAGGAAATGGCAAGGAAATTCAGGGAAATTCAAGGAAATTCAAGGACATGGCAAGGAAATTCAAGGAAATGGCAAGGAAAGTCAAGGAAATTCAAGGAAATGGAAGGTAAGGAAAGAAAATTAAATGAAATGGCAAGGAAATTCAAGGAAATTCAAGGCAATGGCCAGGAATTTAAAGAATATTCAAGGAAATTCAACGAAATGGCAAGAAAATTAAAGGAAATTCAAGGAAATGGCAAGGCAAGGCAAGGAAATTAAAGGAAATGGCAAGGAAATTCAAGGAATTTCAAGGAAATTCAAGGAAATGGCAAGGAAATTCAAGGAAATTGAAGGAAATGACAAGGAAATTCAAGGAAATGGAAGGAAATTCAACGAAATTCAAGGAAATGGCAAGGCAAAGAAAGGAAATTCAAGGAAACGGCAAGGAAATGGCAAGAAAATTCAAGGAAATTCAAGGAAATGGCAAGGCAAAGCAAGGAAATTCAAGGCAATTCAAGGAAATCGCAAGGAAATTCAAGGAAATTCAAGGCAATGGCAAGGAAATTCAAGGAAATTAAAGGAAATCGCAAGGAAATTCAAGGAAATTCAAGGAAATGGCAAGGCAAAGCAAGGAAATTCAAGGAAATTCAAGGAAATTCAAGGAAATTCAAGGAAATGGCAAGGAATTTCAAGGAAATTCAAGGAAATGGCAAGGAAATTCAAGGAAATTCAAGGATATTCAAGGAAATGGCAAAGAAATGGCAAGGAAATTCAAGGAAATTCAAGGAAATGGCAAGACAAGGAAAGGAAATCCAAGGAAATCCAAGGAAATTCAAGGATATGGCAAAGAAATTCAAGGAAATTCAAAGAAATTCAAGGAAACGCCAAGGAAATTGAAGGAAATTCAAGGAAATGGCAAGGCAAGGAAAAGAAATTCAAGGGAATGGAAAGGAAATTCAGGGAAATTCAAGGAAATTCAAGGAAATGGCAAGTAAATTCAAGGAAATGGCAAGGCAAGGCAAGGAAATTCAAGGAAATGGCAAGGAAATGGCAAGGAAATTCAAGGAAATTCAAGGAAATGGCAAGGAAATTGATGGAAATTCAAGGAAATGGAAGGCAAGTAAAGAAAATTCAAGGAAATGGCAAGGAAAATCAAGGAAATTCAAGGAAATTCAAGGAAAATCAAGGAAATTCAAGGAAATTCAAGGAAATTCAAGGAAATGGCAAGGAGATTCAAGGAAATTGAAGGCAATGGCAAGAAAATTCAAGGAAATTCAAGGAAATGGCAAGGAAATTCAAGGAAATTCAAGGAAATTCAAGGAACTGGCAAGGAAATTCAAGGAAATTGAAGGAAATTCCAGGAAATGGCAAGGAAATTGAAGGAAATTCAAGGAAATGGCAAGGAAATTCAAGGAAATTGAAGGAAATGGAGAGGAAATTCAAGGAAATTCAAGGAAATTCAAGGCAATGGCAAGGAAATTAAATGAAATGGCAAGGAAATTCAAGGAAATTCAAGGCAATGGCCAGGAAATTAAAGGATACTCAAGGAAATTCAAGGAAATGGCAAGAAAATTAAAGGAAATTCAAGGAAATGGCAAGGCAAGGCAAGGAAATTAAAGGAAATGGCAAGGAAATTCAAGGAATTTCAAGGAAATTCAAGGAAATGGCAAGGAAATTCAAGGAAATTGAAGGAAATGACAAGGAAATTCAAGGAAATGGAAGGAAATTCAACGAAATTCAAGGAAATGGCAAGGCAAAGAAAGGAAATTCAAGGAAACGGCAAGGAAATGGCAAGAAAATTCAAGGAAATTCAAGGAAATGGCAAGGCAAAGCAAGGAAATTCAAGGCAATTCAAGGAAATCGCAAGGAAATTCAAGGAAATTCAAGGCAATGGCAAGGAAATTCAAGGAAATTCAAGGAAATCGCAAGGAAATTCAAGGAAATTCAAGGAAATGGCAAGGCAAAGCAAGGAAATTCAAGGAAATTCAAGGAAATGGCAAGGAATTTCAAGGAAATTCAAGGAAATGGCAAGGAAATTCAAGGAAATTCAAGGATATTCAAGGAAATGGCAAAGAAATGGCAAGGAAATTCAAGGAAATTCAAGGAAATGGCAAGGAAATTGAAGGAAATTCAAGGAAATGGCAAGGCAAGGAAAGGAAATCCAAGGAAATGGCAAGGAAATTCAAGGAATTTCAAGGAAATTCAAGGAAATGGCAAGGATAGTCAAGGAAATTCAAGGAAATTCAAGGAAATGACAAGAAAATCGAAGGGAATGGCAAGGCAAGGCAAGGAAATTCAAGGAAATTCAAGGAAAGTCAAGGAAATTCAAGGAACTGGCAAGGAAATGCCAGGAAATTGAAGGAAATTCAAGGAAATGGCAAGGAAATTGAAGGAAATTCAAGGAAATGGCAAGGAAATTCAAGGAAATTGAAGGAAATGGAAAGGAAATTCAAGGAAATTCAAGGAAATTCAAGGAAATGGCAAGGAAATTCAAGGAAATTCAAGGAAATGGAAGGAAATACAAGGAAATACAAAGAAATTCAAGGAAATGCAAGGATATTCAAGGAAATTGAATGAAATGGCAAGGAAATTCAAGGAGATTCAAGGAAATTCAAGGAAATGGCAAGGAAATTCAAAGAAATTCAAGGAAATGGCAAGGCAAGTAAAAAAAATTCAAGGAAACGGCAAGGAAATGGCAGAAAATTCAAGGAAATTCAAGGAAATGACAAGGAAATTCAAGGAAATTCAAGGAAATTCAAGGCAAGGCAAGGAAATTAAAGGAAATGGCAAGGAAATTCAAGGAATTTCAAGGAAATTCAAGGAAATGGCAAGGAAATTCAAGGAAATTAAAGGAAATGACAAGGAAATTCAAGGAAATGGAAGGAAATTCAACGAAATTCAAGGAAATGCCAAGGCAAAGAAAGGAAATTCAAGGAAACGGCAAGGAAATGGCAAGAAAATTCAAGGAAATTCAAGGAAATGGCAAGGCAAAGCAAGGAAATTCAAGGCAATTCAAGGAAATCGCAAGGAAATTCAAGGAAATTCATGGCAATGGCAAGGAAATTCAAGGAAATTCAAGGAAATGGCAAGGAAATTGAAGGAAATTCAAGGAAATGGCAAGGCAAAGCAAGGAAATTCAAGGAAATTCAAGGAAATTCAAGGAAATTCAAGGAAATGGCAAGGAATTTCAAGGAAATTCAAGGAAATGGCAAGGAAATTGAAGGAAATTCAAGGAAATGGCAAGGCAAGGAAAGGAAATCCAAGGAAATGGCAAGGAAATTCAAGGAATTTCAAGGAAATTCAAGGAAATGGCAAGGATATTCAAGGAAATTCAAGGAAATTCAAGGAAATGACAAGAAAATCGAAGGGAATGGCAACGCAAGGCAAGGAAATTCAAGGAAGTTCAAGGAAAGTCAAGGAAATTCAAGGAACTGGCAAGGAAATTCAAGGAAATTGAAGGAAATTCAAGGAAATGGCAAGGAAATTGAAGGAAATTCAAGGAAATGGCAAGGAAATTCAAGGAAATTGAAGGAAATGGAAAGGAAATTCAAGGAAATTCAAGGAAATTCAAGGAAATGGCAAGGAAATTCAAGGAAATTCAAGGAAATGGAAGGAAATACAAGGAAATACAAGGAAATTCAAGGAAATGCAAGGATATTCAAGGAAATTGAATGAAATGGCAAGGAAATTCAAGGAAATTCAAGGAAATTCAAGGAAATTCAAGGAAATTCAAAGAAATTCAAGGAAATGGCAAGGCAAGTAAAAAAAAATCAAGGAAACGGGAAGGAAATGGCAGAAAATTCAAGGAAATTCAAGGAAATGGCAAGGAAATTCAAGGAAATGGCAAGGAAATTCAAGGAAATGGCAAAGAAATGCAAGGAAATTCAAGGCAATGGCAAGGAAATTAAAAGATAATCAAGGAAATTCAAGGAAATGGCAAGAAAATTCAAGGAAATTCAAGGAAATTCAAGGAAATGGCAAGGAAATTGAGGGAAATTCAAGGAAATGGAAGGCAAGTAAAGAAAATTCAAGGAAATGGCAAGGAAAATCAAGGAAATTCAAGGAAATTCAAGGAAAATCAAGGAAATTCAAGGAAATTCAAGGAAATTCAAGGATATGGCAAGGAGATTCAAGGAAATTCATGGCAATGGCAAGGAAATTCAAGGAAATTCAAGGAAATGGCAAGGAAATTCAAGGAAATTCAAGGAAATTCAAGGAACTGGCAAGGAAATTCAAGGAAATTGAAGGAAATTCCAGGAAATGGCAAGGAAATTGAAGGAAATTCAAGGAAATGGCAAGGAAATTCAAGGAAATTGAAGGAAATGGAGAGGAAATTCAAGGAAATTCAAGGAAATTCAAGGAAATGGCAAGGAAATTCAACGAAATTCAAGGAAATGGCAAGGCAAGGAAAGGAAATTCAAAGAAACGGCAAGGAAATGGCAAGAAAATTCAAGGAAATTCAAGGAAATGACAAGGAAATTCAAGGAAATTCAAGGCAATGGCAAGGAAATTAAAGGAAATTCAAGGAAATTCAAGGAAATTCAAGGCAATGGCAAGGAAATTAAAGGAAATTCAAGGAAATTCAAGGAAATGGCAAGGAAATTCAGGGAAATTCAAGGAAATTCAAGGACATGGCAAGGAAATTCAAGGAAATGGCAAGGAAAGTCAAGGAAATTCAAGGAAATGGAAGGTAAGGAAAGAAAATTAAATGAAATGGCAAGGAAATTCAAGGAAATTCAAGGCAATGGCCAGGAATTTAAAGAATATTCAAGGAAATTCAACGAAATGGCAAGAAAATTAAAGGAAATTCAAGGAAATGGCAAGGCAAGGCAAGGAAATTAAAGGAAATGGCAAGGAAATTCAAGGAATTTCAAGGAAATTCAAGGAAATGGCAAGGAAATTCAAGGAAATTGAAGGAAATGACAAGGAAATTCAAGGAAATGGAAGGAAATTCAACGAAATTCAAGGAAATGGCAAGGCAAAGAAAGGAAATTCAAGGAAACGGCAAGGAAATGGCAAGAAAATTCAAGGAAATTCAAGGAAATGGCAAGGCAAAGCAAGGAAATTCAAGGCAATTCAAGGAAATCGCAAGGAAATTCAAGGAAATTCAAGGCAATGGCAAGGAAATTCAAGGAAATTAAAGGAAATCGCAAGGAAATTCAAGGAAATTCAAGGAAATGGCAAGGCAAAGCAAGGAAATTCAAGGAAATTCAAGGAAATTCAAGGAAATTCAAGGAAATGGCAAGGAATTTCAAGGAAATTCAAGGAAATGGCAAGGAAATTCAAGGAAATTCAAGGATATTCAAGGAAATGGCAAAGAAATGGCAAGGAAATTCAAGGAAATTCAAGGAAATGGCAAGACAAGGAAAGGAAATCCAAGGAAATCCAAGGAAATTCAAGGATATGGCAAAGAAATTCAAGGAAATTCAAAGAAATTCAAGGAAACGCCAAGGAAATTGAAGGAAATTCAAGGAAATGGCAAGGCAAGGAAAGGAAATTCAAGGGAATGGAAAGGAAATTCAGGGAAATTCAAGGAAATTCAAGGAAATGGCAAGTAAATTCAAGGAAATGGCAAGGCAAGGCAAGGAAATTCAAGGAAATGGCAAGGAAATGGCAAGGAAATTCAAGGAAATTCAAGGAAATGGCAAGGAAATTGATGGAAATTCAAGGAAATGGAAGGCAAGTAAAGAAAATTCAAGGAAATGGCAAGGAAAATCAAGGAAATTCAAGGAAATTCAAGGAAAATCAAGGAAATTCAAGGAAATTCAAGGAAATTCAAGGAAATGGCAAGGAGATTCAAGGAAATTGAAGGCAATGGCAAGAAAATTCAAGGAAATTCAAGGAAATGGCAAGGAAATTCAAGGAAATTCAAGGAAATTCAAGGAACTGGCAAGGAAATTCAAGGAAATTGAAGGAAATTCCAGGAAATGGCAAGGAAATTGAAGGAAATTCAAGGAAATGGCAAGGAAATTCAAGGAAATTGAAGGAAATGGAGAGGAAATTCAAGGAAATTCAAGGAAATTCAAGGCAATGGCAAGGAAATTAAATGAAATGGCAAGGAAATTCAAGGAAATTCAAGGCAATGGCCAGGAAATTAAAGGATACTCAAGGAAATTCAAGGAAATGGCAAGAAAATTAAAGGAAATTCAAGGAAATGGCAAGGCAAGGCAAGGAAATTAAAGGAAATGGCAAGGAAATTCAAGGAATTTCAAGGAAATTCAAGGAAATGGCAAGGAAATTCAAGGAAATTGAAGGAAATGACAAGGAAATTCAAGGAAATGGAAGGAAATTCAACGAAATTCAAGGAAATGGCAAGGCAAAGAAAGGAAATTCAAGGAAACGGCAAGGAAATGGCAAGAAAATTCAAGGAAATTCAAGGAAATGGCAAGGCAAAGCAAGGAAATTCAAGGCAATTCAAGGAAATCGCAAGGAAATTCAAGGAAATTCAAGGCAATGGCAAGGAAATTCAAGGAAATTCAAGGAAATCGCAAGGAAATTCAAGGAAATTCAAGGAAATGGCAAGGCAAAGCAAGGAAATTCAAGGAAATTCAAGGAAATGGCAAGGAATTTCAAGGAAATTCAAGGAAATGGCAAGGAAATTCAAGGAAATTCAAGGATATTCAAGGAAATGGCAAAGAAATGGCAAGGAAATTCAAGGAAATTCAAGGAAATGGCAAGGAAATTGAAGGAAATTCAAGGAAATGGCAAGGCAAGGAAAGGAAATCCAAGGAAATGGCAAGGAAATTCAAGGAATTTCAAGGAAATTCAAGGAAATGGCAAGGATAGTCAAGGAAATTCAAGGAAATTCAAGGAAATGACAAGAAAATCGAAGGGAATGGCAAGGCAAGGCAAGGAAATTCAAGGAAATTCAAGGAAAGTCAAGGAAATTCAAGGAACTGGCAAGGAAATGCAAGGAAATTGAAGGAAATTCAAGGAAATGGCAAGGAAATTGAAGGAAATTCAAGGAAATGGCAAGGAAATTCAAGGAAATTGAAGGAAATGGAAAGGAAATTCAAGGAAATTCAAGGAAATTCAAGGAAATGGCAAGGAAATTCAAGGAAATTCAAGGAAATGGAAGGAAATACAAGGAAATACAAAGAAATTCAAGGAAATGCAAGGATATTCAAGGAAATTGAATGAAATGGCAAGGAAATTCAAGGAGATTCAAGGAAATTCAAGGAAATGGCAAGGAAATTCAAAGAAATTCAAGGAAATGGCAAGGCAAGTAAAAAAAATTCAAGGAAACGGCAAGGAAATGGCAGAAAATTCAAGGAAATTCAAGGAAATGACAAGGAAATTCAAGGAAAATCAAGGAAATTCAAGGAAATTCAAGGAAATTCAAGGCAATGGCAAGGAAATTCAAGGAAATGGCAAGGAAATTCAAGGAAATGGCAAAGAAATGCAAGGAAATTCAAGGCAATGGCAAGGAAATTAAAGGATAATCAAGGAAATTCAAGGAAATGGCAAGAAAATTCAAGGAAATTCAAGGAAATGGCAAGGCAAGGCAAGGAAATTCAAGGAAATGGCAAGGAAATGGCAAGGAAATTCAAGGAAATTCAAGGAAATGGCAAGGAAATTCAGGGAAATTCAAGGAAATGGAAGGCAAGTAAAGAAAATTCAAGGAAATGGCAAGGAAAATCAAGGAAATTCAAGGAAATTCAAGGAAAATCAAGGAAATTCAAGGAAATTCAAGGAAATTCAAGGAAATGGCAAGGAGATTCAAGGAAATTCAAGGCAATGGCAAGAAAATTCAAAGAAATTCAAGGAAATGGCAAGGAAATTCAAAGAAATTCAAGGAAATTCAAGGAACTGGCAAGGAAATATAAGGAAATTGAAGGAAATTCAAGGAAATGGCAAGGACATTGAAGGAAATTCAAGGAAATGGCAAGGAAATTCAAGGAAATTGAAGGAAATGGAGAGGAAATTCAAGGAAATTCAAGGAAATTCAAGGAAATGGCAAGGAAATTCAACGAAATTCAAGGAAATGGCAAGGCAAGGAAAGGAAATTCAAAGAAACGGCAAGGAAATGGCAAGAAAATTCAAGGAAATTCAAGGAAATGACAAGGAAATTCAAGGAAATTCAAGGCAATGGCAAGGAAATTAAAGGAAATTCACGGAAATTCAAGGAAATTCAAGACAATGGCAAGGAAATTAAAGGAAATTCAAGGAAATTCAAGGAAATGGCAAGGAAATTCAGGGAAATTCAAGGAAATTCAAGGAAATGGCAAGGAAATTCAAGGAAATGGCAAGGAAAATCAAGGAAATTCAAGGAAATGGAAGGTAAGGAAAGAAAATTAAATGAAATGGCAAGGAAATTCAAGGAAATTCAAGGCAATGGCCAGGAAATTAAAGGATATTCAAGGAAATTCAAGGAAATGGCAAGAAAATTAAAGGAAATTCAAGGAAATGGCAAGGCAAGGAAATTAAAGGAAATGGCAAGGAAATTCAAGGAATTTCAAGGAAATTCAAGGAAATGGCAAGGAAATTCAAGGAAATTGAAGGAAATGACAAGGAAATTCAAGGAAATGGAAGGAAATTCAACGAAATTCAAGGAAATGGCAAGGCAAAGAAAGGAAATTCAAGGAAACGGCAAGGAAATGGCAAGAAAATTCAAGGAAATTCAAGGAAATGGCAAGGCAAAGCAAGGAAATTCAAGGCAATTCAAGGAAATCGCAAGGAAATTCAAGGAAATTCAAGGAAATGGCAAGGCAAAGCAAGGAAATTCAAGGAAATTCAAGGAAATTCAAGGAAATTCAAGGAAATGGCAAGGAAATTCAAGGAAATTCAAGGAAATGGCAAGGCAAAGCAAGGAAATTCAAGGAAATTCAAGGAAATTCAAGGAAATTCAAGGAAATGGCAAGGAATTTCAAGGAAATTCAAGGAAATGGCAAGGAAATTCAAGGAAATTCAAGGATATTCAAGGAAATGGCAAAGAAATGGCAAGGAAATTCAAGGAAATTCAAGGAAATGGCAAGGAAATTGAAGGAAATTCAAGGAAATGGCAAGGCAAGGAAAGGAAATCCAAGGAAATGGCAAGGAAATTCAAGGAATTTCAAGGAAATTAAAGCAAATGGCAAGGATAGTCAAGGAAATTCAAGGAAATTCAAGGAAATGACAAGAAAATCGAAGGGAATGGCAAGGCAAGGCAAGGAAATTCAAGGAAATTCAAGGAAAGTCAAGGAAATTCAAGGAACTGGCAAGGAAATGCAAGGAAATTGAAGGAAATTCAAGGAAATGGCAAGGAAATTGAAGGAAATTCAAGGAAATGGCAAGGAAATTCAAGGAAATTGAAGGAAATGGAAAGGAAATTCAAGGAAATTCAAGGAAATTCAAGGAAATGGCAAGGAAATTCAAGGAAATTCAAGGAAATGGAAGGAAATACAAGGAAATACAAAGAAATTCAAGGAAATGCAAGGATATTCAAGGAAATTGAATGAAATGGCAAGGAAATTCAAGGAGATTCAAGGAAATTCAAGGAAATGGCAAGGAAATTCAAAGAAATTCAAGGAAATGGCAAGGCAAGTAAAAAAAATTCAAGGAAACGGCAAGGAAATGGCAGAAAATTCAAGGAAATTCAAGGAAATGACAAGGAAATTCAAGGAAAATCAAGGAAATTCAAGGAAATTCAAGGAAATTCAAGGCAATGGCAAGGAAATTCAAGGAAATGGCAAGGAAATTCAAGGAAATGGCAAAGAAATGCAAGGAAATTCAAGGCAATGGCAAGGAAATTAAAGGATAATCAAGGAAATTCAAGGAAATGGCAAGAAAATTCAAGGAAATTCACGGAAATGGCAAGGCAAGGCAAGGAAATTCAAGGAAATGGCAAGGAAATGGCAAGGAAATTCAAGGAAATTCAAGGAAATGGCAAGGAAATTCAGGGAAATTCAAGGAAATGGAAGGCAAGTAAAGAAAATTCAAGGAAATGGCAAGGAAAATCAAGGAAATTCAAGGAAATTCAAGGAAAATCAAGGAAATTCAAGGAAATTCAAGGAAATTCAAGGAAATGGCAAGGAGATTCAAGGAAATTCAAGGCAATGGCAAGAAAATTCAATGAAATTCAAGGAAATGGCAAGGAAATTCAAAGAAATTCAAGGAAATTCAAGGAACTGGCAAGGAAATATAAGGAAATTGAAGGAAATTCAAGGAAATGGCAAGGACATTGAAGGAAATTCAAGGAAATGGCAAGGAAATTCAAGGAAATTGAAGGAAATGGAGAGGAAATTCAAGGAAATTCAAGGAAATTCAAGGAAATGGCAAGGAAATTCAACGAAATTCAAGGAAATGGCAAGGCAAGGAAAGGAAATTCAAAGAAACGGCAAGGAAATGGCAAGAAAATTCAAGGAAATTCAAGGAAATGACAAGGAAATTCAAGGAAATTCAAGGCAATGGCAAGGAAATTAAAGGAAATTCACGGAAATTCAAGGAAATTCAAGACAATGGCAAGGAAATTAAAGGAAATTCAAGGAAATTCAAGGAAATGGCAAGGAAATTCAGGGAAATTCAAGGAAATTCAAGGAAAAGGCAAGGAAATTCAAGGAAATGGCAAGGAAAATCAAGGAAATTCAAGGAAATGGAAGGTAAGGAAAGAAAATTAAATGAAATGGCAAGGAAATTCAAGGAAATTCAAGGCAATGGCCAGGAAATTAAAGGATATTCAAGGAAATTCAAGGAAATGGCAAGAAAATTAAAGGAAATTCAAGGAAATGGCAAGGCAAAGAAAGGAAATTCAAGGAAACGGCAAGGAAATGGCAAGAAAATTCAAGGAAATTCAAGGAAATGGCAAGGCAAAGCAAGGAAATTCAAGGCAATTCAAGGAAATCGCAAGGAAATTCAAGGAAATTCAAGGAAATGGCAAGGCAAAGCAAGGAAATTCAAGGAAATTCAAGGAAATTCAAGGAAATTCAAGGAAATGGCAAGGAATTTCAAGGAAATTCAAGGAAATGGCAAGGAAATTCAAGGAAATTCAAGGATATTCAAGGAAATGGCAAAGAAATGGCAAGGAAATTCAAGGAAATTCAAGGAAATGGCAAGACAAGGAAAGGAAATCCAAGGAAATCCAAGGAAATTCAAGGATATGGCAAAGAAATTCAAGGAAATTCAAAGAAATTCAAGGAAACGCCAAGGAAATTCAAGGAAATTCAAGGAAATGGCAAGGCAAGGAAAGGAAATTCAAGGGAATGAAAAGGAAATTCAGGGAAATTCAAGGAAATTCAAGGAAATGGAAAGGAAATTCAGGGAAATTCAAGGAAATTCAAGGAAATGGCAAGGAAATTCAAGGAAATGGCAAGGAAATTCAAGGAAATGGCAAGGCAAGGCAAGGAAATTCAAGGAAATGGAAGGCAAGGAAAGAAAATTAAATGAAATGGCAAGGAAATTCAAGGAAATTCAAGGAAATGGCAAGGCAAGGAAAGGAAATTCAAGGGAATGGAAAGGAAATTCAGGGAAATTCAAGGAAATTCAAGGAAATGGAAAGGAAATTCAGGGAAATTCAAGGAATTTCAAGGAAATGGCAAGGAAATTCAAGGAAATGGCAAGGAAATTCAAGGAAATGGCAAGGCAAGGCAAGGAAATTCAAGGAAATGGAAGGCAAGGAAAGAAAATTAAATGAAATGGCAAGGAAATTCAAGGAAATTCAAGGAAATGGCAAGCAAATTCAAAGAAATGGCAAGGAAATTCAAAGAATTTCAAGGAAATTCAAGGAAATGGCAAAGAAATTCAAGGAAATTCAAGGCAATGGAAAGGAAATTCAAGGATATTCAATGAAAATTCAAGGAAATGGCAAGAAAATTCAAGGAAATTCAAGGAAATGGCAAGGAAAGTCAAGGAAATTCAAGGAAATGGCAAAAAAATTCAAGGAAATTCAAGGATATTCAAGGAAATGGAAAAGAAATGGCAAGGAAATTCAAGGAAATTCAAGGAAATGGCAAGGAAATTCAAGGAAATTCAAGGAAATGGCAAGGAAATTGAAGGAAATTCAAGGAAATGGCAAGGCAAGGAAAGGAAATCCAAGGAAATGGCAAGGAAATTCAAGGAATTTCAAGGAAATTCAAGGAAATGGCAAGGATATTCAAGGAAATTCAAGGAAATTCAAGGAAATGACAAGAAAATCGAAGGGAATGGCAACGCAAGGCAAGGAAATTCAAGGAAGTTCAAGGAAAGTCAAGGAAATTCAAGGAACTGGCAAGGAAATTCAAGGAAATTGAAGGAAATTCAAGGAAATGGCAAGGAAATTGAAGGAAATTCAAGGAAATGGCAAGGAAATTCAAGGAAATTGAAGGAAATGGAAAGGAAATTCAAGGAAATTCAAGGAAATTCAAGGAAATGGCAAGGAAATTCAAGGAAATTCAAGGAAATGGAAGGAAATACAAGGAAATACAAGGAAATTCAAGGAAATGCAAGGATATTCAAGGAAATTGAATGAAATGGCAAGGAAATTCAAGGAAATTCAAGGAAATTCAAGGAAATTCAAGGAAATTCAAAGAAATTCAAGGAAATGGCAAGGCAAGTAAAAAAAAATCAAGGAAACGGGAAGGAAATGCCAGAAAATTCAAGGAAATTCAAGGAAATGGCAAGGAAATTCAAGGAAATGGCAAGGAAATTCAAGGAAATGGCAAAGAAATGCAAGGAAATTCAAGGCAATGGCAAGGAAATTAAAAGATAATCAAGGAAATTCAAGGAAATGGCAAGAAAATTCAAGGAAATTCAAGGAAATTCAAGGAAATGGCAAGGAAATTGAGGGAAATTCAAGGAAATGGAAGGCAAGTAAAGAAAATTCAAGGAAATGGCAAGGAAAATCAAGGAAATTCAAGGAAAATCAAGGAAATTCAAGGAAATTCAAGGAAATTCAAGGATATGGCAAGGAGATTCAAGGAAATTCATGGCAATGGCAAGGAAATTCAAGGAAATTCAAGGAAATGGCAAGGAAATTCAAGGAAATTCAAGGAACTGGCAAGGAAATTCAAGGAAATTGAAGGAAATTCCAGGAAATGGCAAGGAAATTGAAGGAAATTCAAGGAAATGGCAAGGAAATTCAAGGAAATTGAAGGAAATGGAGAGGAAATTCAAGGAAATTCAAGGAAATTCAAGGAAATGGCAAGGAAATTCAACGAAATTCAAGGAAATGGCAAGGAAAGGAAAGGAAATTCAAAGAAACGGCAAGGAAATGGCAAGAAAATTCAAGGAAATTCAAGGAAATGACAAGGAAATTCAAGGAAATTCAAGGCAATGGCAAGGAAATTCAAGGAAATTCAAGGAAATTCAAGGAAATTCAAGGCAATGGCAAGGAAATTAAAGGAAATTCAAGGAAATTCAAGGAAATGGCAAGGAAATTCAGGGAAATTCAAGGAAATTCAAGGACATGGCAAGGAAATTCAAGGAAATGGCAAGGAAAGTCAAGGAAATTCAAGGAAATGGAAGGTAAGGAAAGAAAATTAAATGAAATGGCAAGGAAATTCAAGGAAATTCAAGGCAATGGCCAGGAATTTAAAGAATATTCAAGGAAATTCAACGAAATGGCAAGAAAATTAAAGGAAATTCAAGGAAATGGCAAGGCAAGGCAAGGAAATTAAAGGAAATGGCAAGGAAATTCAAGGAATTTCAAGGAAATTCAAGGAAATGGCAAGGAAATTCAAGGAAATTGAAGGAAATGACAAGGAAATTCAAGGAAATGGAAGGAAATTCAACGAAATTCAAGGAAATGGCAAGGCAAAGAAAGGAAATTCAAGGAAACGGCAAGGAAATGGCAAGAAAATTCAAGGAAATTCAAGGAAATGGCAAGGAAATTCAAGGAAATTCAAGGCAATGGCAAGGAAATTCAAGGAAATTAAAGGAAATCGCAAGGAAATTCAAGGAAATTCAAGGAAATGGCAAGGCAAAGCAAGGAAATTCAAGGAAATTCAAGGAAATTCAAGGAAATTCAAGGAAATGGCAAGGAATTTCAAGGAAATTCAAGGAAATGGCAAGGAAATTCAAGGAAATTCAAGGATATTCAAGGAAATGGCAAAGAAATGGCAAGGAAATTGAAGGAAATTCAAGGAAATGGCAAGGCAAGGAAAGGAAATTCAAGGGAATGGAAAGGAAATTCAGGGAAATTCAAGGAAATTCAAGGAAATGGCAAGTAAATTCAAGGAAATGGCAAGGCAAGGCAAGGAAATTCAAGGAAATGGCAAGGAAATGGCAAGGAAATTCAAGGAAATTCAAGGAAATGGCAAGGAAATTGATGGAAATTCAAGGAAATGGAAGGCAAGTAAAGAAAATTCAAGGAAATGGCAAGGAAAATCAAGGAAATTCAAGGAAATTCAAGGAAAATCAAGGAAATTCAAGGAAATTCAAGGAAATTCAAGGAAATGGCAAGGAGATTCAAGGAAATTGAAGGCAATGGCAAGAAAATTCAAGGAAATTCAAGGAAATGGCAAGGAAATTCAAGGAAATTCAAGGAAATTCAAGGAACTGGCAAGGAAATTCAAGGAAATTGAAGGAAATTCCAGGAAATGGCAAGGAAATTGAAGGAAATTCAAGGAAATGGCAAGGAAATTCAAGGAAATTGAAGGAAATGGAGAGGAAATTCAAGGAAATTCAAGGAAATTCAAGGCAATGGCAAGGAAATTAAATGAAATGGCAAGGAAATTCAAGGAAATTCAAGGCAATGGCCAGGAAATTAAAGGATACTCAAGGAAATTCAAGGAAATGGCAAGAAAATTAAAGGAAATTCAAGGAAATGGCAAGGCAAGGCAAGGAAATTAAAGGAAATGGCAAGGAAATTCAAGGAATTTCAAGGAAATTCAAGGAAATGGCAAGGAAATTCAAGGAAATTGAAGGAAATGACAAGGAAATTCAAGGAAATGGAAGGAAATTCAACGAAATTCAAGGAAATGGCAAGGCAAAGAAAGGAAATTCAAGGAAACGGCAAGGAAATGGCAAGAAAATTCAAGGAAATTCAAGGAAATGGCAAGGCAAAGCAAGGAAATTCAAGGCAATTCAAGGAAATGGCAAGGAATTTCAAGGAAATTCAAGGAAATGGCAAGGAAATTCAAGGAAATCGCAAGGAAATTCAAGGAAATTCAAGGAAATGGCAAGGCAAAGCAAGGAAATTCAAGGAAATTCAAGGAAATGGCAAGGAATTTCAAGGAAATTCAAGGAAATGGCAAGGAAATTCAAGGAAATTCAAGGATATTCAAGGAAATGGCAAAGAAATGGCAAGGAAATTCAAGGAAATTCAAGGAAATGGCAAGGAAATTGAAGGAAATTCAAGGAAATGGCAAGGCAAGGAAAGGAAATCCAAGGAAATGGCAAGGAAATTCAAGGAATTTCAAGGAAATTCAAGGAAATGGCAAGGATAGTCAAGGAAATTCAAGGAAATTCAAGGAAATGACAAGAAAATCGAAGGGAATGGCAAGGCAAGGCAAGGAAATTCAAGGAAATTCAAGGAAAGTCAATGAAATTCAAGGAACTGGCAAGGAAATGCAAGGAAATTGAAGGAAATTCAAGGAAATGGCAAGGAAATTGAAGGAAATTCAAGGAAATGGCAAGGAAATTCAAGGAAATTGAAGGAAATGGAAAGGAAATTCAAGGAAATTCAAGGAAATTCAAGGAAATGGCAAGGAAATTCAAGGAAATTCAAGGAAATGGAAGGAAATACAAGGAAATACAAAGAAATTCAAGGAAATGCAAGGATATTCAAGGAAATTGAATGAAATGGCAAGGAAATTCAAGGAGATTCAAGGAAATTCAAGGAAATGGCAAGGAAATTCAAAGAAATTCAAGGAAATGGCAAGGCAAGTAAAAAAAATTCAAGGAAACGGCAAGGAAATGGCAGAAAATTCAAGGAAATTCAAGGAAATGACAAGGAAATTCAAGGAAAATCAAGGAAATTCAAGGAAATTCAAGGAAATTCAAGGCAATGGCAAGGAAATTCAAGGAAATGGCAAGGAAATTCAAGGAAATGGCAAAGAAATGCAAGGAAATTCAAGGCAATGGCAAGGAAATTAAAGGATAATCAAGGAAATTCAAGGAAATGGCAAGAAAATTCAAGGAAATTCAAGGAAATGGCAAGGCAAGGCAAGGAAATTCAAGGAAATGGCAAGGAAATGGCAAGGAAATTCAAGGAAATTCAAGGAAATGGCAAGGAAATTCAGGGAAATTCAAGGAAATGGAAGGCAAGTAAAGAAAATTCAAGGAAATGGCAAGGAAAATCAAGGAAATTCAAGGAAATTCAAGGAAAATCAAGGAAATTCAAGGAAATTCAAGGAAATTCAAGGAAATGGCAAGGAGATTCAAGGAAATTCAAGGCAATGGCAAGAAAATTCAAAGAAATTCAAGGAAATGGCAAGGAAATTCAAAGAAATTCAAGGAAATTCAAGGAACTGGCAAGGAAATATAAGGAAATTGAAGGAAATTAAAGGAAATGGCAAGGAAATTCAACGAAATTCAAGGAAATGGCAAGGCAAAGAAAGGAAATTCAAGGAAACGGCAAGGAAATGGCAAGAAAATTCAAGGAAATTCAAGGAAATGGCAAGGCAAAGCAAGGAAATTCAAGGCAATTCAAGGAAATCGCAAGGAAATTCAAGGAAATTCAAGGAAATGGCAAGGCAAAGCAAGGAAATTCAAGGAAATTCAAGGAAATTCAAGGAAATTCAAGGAAATGGCAAGGAATTTCAAGGAAATTCAAGGAAATGGCAAGGAAATTCAAGGAAATTCAAGGATATTCAAGGAAATGGCAAAGAAATGGCAAGGAAATTCAAGGAAATTCAAGGAAATGGCAAGACAAGGAAAGGAAATCCAAGGAAATCCAAGGAAATTCAAGGATATGGCAAAGAAATTCAAGGAAATTCAAAGAAATTCAAGGAAACGCCAAGGAAATTCAAGGAAATTCAAGGAAATGGCAAGGCAAGGAAAGGAAATTCAAGGGAATGAAAAGGAAATTCAGGGAAATTCAAGGAAATTCAAGGAAATGGAAAGGAAATTCAGGGAAATTCAAGGAAATTCAAGGAAATGGCAAGGAAATTCAAGGAAATGGCAAGGAAATTCAAGGAAATGGCAAGGCAAGGCAAGGAAATTCAAGGAAATGGAAGGCAAGGAAAGAAAATTAAATGAAATGGCAAGGAAATTCAAGGAAATTCAAGGAAATGGCAAGGCAAGGAAAGGAAATTCAAGGGAATGGAAAGGAAATTCAGGGAAATTCAAGGAAATTCAAGGAAATGGAAAGGAAATTCAGGGAAATTCAAGGAATTTCAAGGAAATGGCAAGGAAATTCAAGGAAATGGCAAGGAAATTCAAGGAAATGGCAAGGCAAGGCAAGGAAATTCAAGGAAATGGAAGGCAAGGAAAGAAAATTAAATGAAATGGCAAGGAAATTCAAGGAAATTCAAGGAAATGGCAAGCAAATTCAAAGAAATGGCAAGGAAATTCAAAGAATTTCAAGGAAATTCAAGGAAATGGCAAAGAAATTCAAGGAAATTCAAGGCAATGGAAAGGAAATTCAAGGATATTCAATGAAAATTCAAGGAAATGGCAAGAAAATTCAAGGAAATTCAAGGAAATGGCAAGGAAAGTCAAGGAAATTCAAGGAAATGGCAAGGAAATTCAAGGAAATTCAAGGATATTCAAGGAAATGGAAAAGAAATGGCAAGGAAATTCAAGGAAATTCAAGGAAATGGCAAGGAAATTCAAGGAAATTCAAGGAAATGGCAAGGAAATTGAAGGAAATTCAAGGAAATGGCAAGGCAAGGAAAGGAAATCCAAGGAAATGGCAAGGAAATTCAAGGAATTTCAAGGAAATTCAAGGAAATGGCAAGGATATTCAAGGAAATTCAAGGAAATTCAAGGAAATGACAAGAAAATCGAAGGGAATGGCAACGCAAGGCAAGGAAATTCAAGGAAGTTCAAGGAAAGTCAAGGAAATTCAAGGAACTGGCAAGGAAATTCAAGGAAATTGAAGGAAATTCAAGGAAATGGCAAGGAAATTGAAGGAAATTCAAGGAAATGGCAAGGAAATTCAAGGAAATTGAAGGAAATGGAAAGGAAATTCAAGGAAATTCAAGGAAATTCAAGGAAATGGCAAGGAAATTCAAGGAAATTCAAGGAAATGGAAGGAAATACAAGGAAATACAAGGAAATTCAAGGAAATGCAAGGATATTCAAGGAAATTGAATGAAATGGCAAGGAAATTCAAGGAAATTCAAGGAAATTCAAGGAAATTCAAGGAAATTCAAAGAAATTCAAGGAAATGGCAAGGCAAGTAAAAAAAAATCAAGGAAACGGGAAGGAAATGGCAGAAAATTCAAGGAAATTCAAGGAAATGGCAAGGAAATTCAAGGAAATGGCAAGGAAATTCAAGGAAATGGCAAAGAAATGCAAGGAAATTCAAGGCAATGGCAAGGAAATTAAAAGATAATCAAGGAAATTCAAGGAAATGGCAAGAAAATTCAAGGAAATTCAAGGAAATTCAAGGAAATGGCAAGGAAATTGAGGGAAATTCAAGGAAATGGAAGGCAAGTAAAGAAAATTCAAGGAAATGGCAAGGAAAATCAAGGAAATTCAAGGAAAATCAAGGAAATTCAAGGAAATTCAAGGAAATTCAAGGATATGGCAAGGAGATTCAAGGAAATTCATGGCAATGGCAAGGAAATTCAAGGAAATTCAAGGAAATGGCAAGGAAATTCAAGGAAATTCAAGGAACTGGCAAGGAAATTCAAGGAAATTGAAGGAAATTCCAGGAAATGGCAAGGAAATTGAAGGAAATTCAAGGAAATGGCAAGGAAATTCAAGGAAATTGAAGGAAATGGAGAAGAAATTCAAGGAAATTCAAGGAAATTCAAGGAAATGGCAAGGAAATTCAACGAAATTCAAGGAAATGGCAAGGAAAGGAAAGGAAATTCAAAGAAACGGCAAGGAAATGGCAAGAAAATTCAAGGAAATTCAAGGAAATGACAAGGAAATTCAAGGAAATTCAAGGCAATGGCAAGGAAATTCAAGGAAATTCAAGGAAATTCAAGGAAATTCAAGGCAATGGCAAGGAAATTAAAGGAAATTCAAGGAAATTCAAGGAAATGGCAAGGAAATTCAGGGAAATTCAAGGAAATTCAAGGACATGGCAAGGAAATTCAAGGAAATGGCAAGGAAAGTCAAGGAAATTCAAGGAAATGGAAGGTAAGGAAAGAAAATTAAATGAAATGGCAAGGAAATTCAAGGAAATTCAAGGCAATGGCCAGGAATTTAAAGAATATTCAAGGAAATTCAACGAAATGGCAAGAAAATTAAAGGAAATTCAAGGAAATGGCAAGGCAAGGCAAGGAAATTAAAGGAAATGGCAAGGAAATTCAAGGAATTTCAAGGAAATTCAAGGAAATGGCAAGGAAATTCAAGGAAATTGAAGGAAATGACAAGGAAATTCAAGGAAATGGAAGGAAATTCAACGAAATTCAAGGAAATGGCAAGGCAAAGAAAGGAAATTCAAGGAAACGGCAAGGAAATGGCAAGAAAATTCAAGGAAATTCAAGGAAATGGCAAGGAAATTCAAGGAAATTCAAGGCAATGGCAAGGAAATTCAAGGAAATTAAAGGAAATCGCAAGGAAATTCAAGGAAATTCAAGGAAATGGCAAGGCAAAGCAAGGAAATTCAAGGAAATTCAAGGAAATTCAAGGAAATTCAAGGAAATGGCAAGGAATTTCAAGGAAATTCAAGGAAATGGCAAGGAAATTCAAGGAAATTCAAGGATATTCAAGGAAATGGCAAAGAAATGGCAAGGAAATTGAAGGAAATTCAAGGAAATGGCAAGGCAAGGAAAGGAAATTCAAGGGAATGGAAAGGAAATTCAGGGAAATTCAAGGAAATTCAAGGAAATGGCAAGTAAATTCAAGGAAATGGCAAGGCAAGGCAAGGAAATTCAAGGAAATGGCAAGGAAATGGCAAGGAAATTCAAGGAAATTCAAGGAAATGGCAAGGAAATTGATGGAAATTCAAGGAAATGGAAGGCAAGTAAAGAAAATTCAAGGAAATGGCAAGGAAAATCAAGGAAATTCAAGGAAATTCAAGGAAAATCAAGGAAATTCAAGGAAATTCAAGGAAATTCAAGGAAATGGCAAGGAGATTCAAGGAAATTGAAGGCAATGGCAAGAAAATTCAAGGAAATTCAAGGAAATGGCAAGGAAATTCAAGGAAATTCAAGGAAATTCAAGGAACTGGCAAGGAAATTCAAGGAAATTGAAGGAAATTCCAGGAAATGGCAAGGAAATTGAAGGAAATTCAAGGAAATGGCAAGGAAATTCAAGGAAATTGAAGGAAATGGAGAGGAAATTCAAGGAAATTCAAGGAAATTCAAGGCAATGGCAAGGAAATTAAATGAAATGGCAAGGAAATTCAAGGAAATTCAAGGCAATGGCCAGGAAATTAAAGGATACTCAAGGAAATTCAAGGAAATGGCAAGAAAATTAAAGGAAATTCAAGGAAATGGCAAGGCAAGGCAAGGAAATTAAAGGAAATGGCAAGGAAATTCAAGGAATTTCAAGGAAATTCAAGGAAATGGCAAGGAAATTCAAGGAAATTGAAGGAAATGACAAGGAAATTCAAGGAAATGGAAGGAAATTCAACGAAATTCAAGGAAATGGCAAGGCAAAGAAAGGAAATTCAAGGAAACGGCAAGGAAATGGCAAGAAAATTCAAGGAAATTCAAGGAAATGGCAAGGCAAAGCAAGGAAATTCAAGGCAATTCAAGGAAATGGCAAGGAATTTCAAGGAAATTCAAGGAAATGGCAAGGAAATTCAAGGAAATCGCAAGGAAATTCAAGGAAATTCAAGGAAATGGCAAGGCAAAGCAAGGAAATTCAAGGAAATTCAAGGAAATGGCAAGGAATTTCAAGGAAATTCAAGGAAATGGCAAGGAAATTCAAGGAAATTCAAGGATATTCAAGGAAATGGCAAAGAAATGGCAAGGAAATTCAAGGAAATTCAAGGAAATGGCAAGGAAATTGAAGGAAATTCAAGGAAATGGCAAGGCAAGGAAAGGAAATCCAAGGAAATGGCAAGGAAATTCAAGGAATTTCAAGGAAATTCAAGGAAATGGCAAGGATAGTCAAGGAAATTCAAGGAAATTCAAGGAAATGACAAGAAAATCGAAGGGAATGGCAAGGCAAGGCAAGGAAATTCAAGGAAATTCAAGGAAAGTCAATGAAATTCAAGGAACTGGCAAGGAAATGCAAGGAAATTGAAGGAAATTCAAGGAAATGGCAAGGAAATTGAAGGAAATTCAAGGAAATGGCAAGGAAATTCAAGGAAATTGAAGGAAATGGAAAGGAAATTCAAGGAAATTCAAGGAAATTCAAGGAAATGGCAAGGAAATTCAAGGAAATTCAAGGAAATGGAAGGAAATACAAGGAAATACAAAGAAATTCAAGGAAATGCAAGGATATTCAAGGAAATTGAATGAAATGGCAAGGAAATTCAAGGAGATTCAAGGAAATTCAAGGAAATGGCAAGGAAATTCAAAGAAATTCAAGGAAATGGCAAGGCAAGTAAAAAAAATTCAAGGAAACGGCAAGGAAATGGCAGAAAATTCAAGGAAATTCAAGGAAATGACAAGGAAATTCAAGGAAAATCAAGGAAATTCAAGGAAATTCAAGGAAATTCAAGGCAATGGCAAGGAAATTCAAGGAAATGGCAAGGAAATTCAAGGAAATGGCAAAGAAATGCAAGGAAATTCAAGGCAATGGCAAGGAAATTAAAGGATAATCAAGGAAATTCAAGGAAATGGCAAGAAAATTCAAGGAAATTCAAGGAAATGGCAAGGCAAGGCAAGGAAATTCAAGGAAATGGCAAGGAAATGGCAAGGAAATTCAAGGAAATTCAAGGAAATGGCAAGGAAATTCAGGGAAATTCAAGGAAATGGAAGGCAAGTAAAGAAAATTCAAGGAAATGGCAAGGAAAATCAAGGAAATTCAAGGAAATTCAAGGAAAATCAAGGAAATTCAAGGAAATTCAAGGAAATTCAAGGAAATGGCAAGGAGATTCAAGGAAATTCAAGGCAATGGCAAGAAAATTCAAAGAAATTCAAGGAAATGGCAAGGAAATTCAAAGATATTCAAGGAAATTCAAGGAACTGGCAAGGAAATATAAGGAAATTGAAGGAAATTAAAGGAAATGGCAAGGAAATTCAACGAAATTCAAGGAAATGGCAAGGCAAAGAAAGGAAATTCAAGGAAACGGCAAGGAAATGGCAAGAAAATTCAAGGAAATTCAAGGAAATGGCAAGGCAAAGCAAGGAAATTCAAGGCAATTCAAGGAAATCGCAAGGAAATTCAAGGAAATTCAAGGAAATGGCAAGGCAAAGCAAGGAAATTCAAGGAAATTCAAGGAAATTCAAGGAAATTCAAGGAAATGGCAAGGAATTTCAAGGAAATTCAAGGAAATGGCAAGGAAATTCAAGGAAATTCAAGGATATTCAAGGAAATGGCAAAGAAATGGCAAGGAAATTCAAGGAAATTCAAGGAAATGGCAAGACAAGGAAAGGAAATCCAAGGAAATCCAAGGAAATTCAAGGATATGGCAAAGAAATTCAAGGAAATTCAAAGAAATTCAAGGAAACGCCAAGGAAATTCAAGGAAATTCAAGGAAATGGCAAGGCAAGGAAAGGAAATTCAAGGGAATGAAAAGGAAATTCAGGGAAATTCAAGGAAATTCAAGGAAATGGAAAGGGAAATTCAAGGAAATTCAAGGAAATGGCAAGGAAATTCAAGGAAATGGCAAGGAAATTCAAGGAAATGGCAAGGCAAGGCAAGGAAATTCAAGGAAATGGAAGGCAAGGAAAGAAAATTAAATGAAATGGCAAGGAAATTCAAGGAAATTCAAGGAAATGGCAAGGCAAGGAAAGGAAATTCAAGGGAATGGAAAGGAAATTCAGGGAAATTCAAGGAAATTCAAGGAAATGGAAAGGAAATTCAGGGAAATTCAAGGAATTTCAAGGAAATGGCAAGGAAATTCAAGGAAATGGCAAGGAAATTCAAGGAAATGGCAAGGCAAGGCAAGGAAATTCAAGGAAATGGAAGGCAAGGAAAGAAAATTAAATGAAATGGCAAGGAAATTCAAGGAAATTCAAGGAAATGGCAAGCAAATTCAAAGAAATGGCAAGGAAATTCAAAGAATTTCAAGGAAATTCAAGGAAATGGCAAAGAAATTCAAGGAAATTCAAGGCAATGGAAAGGAAATTCAAGGATATTCAATGAAAATTCAAGGAAATGGCAAGAAAATTCAAGGAAATTCAAGGAAATGGCAAGGAAAATCAAGGAAATTCAAGGAAATGGCAAGGAAATTCAAGGAAATTCAAGGATATTCAAGGAAATGGAAAAGAAATGGCAAGGAAATTCAAGGAAATTCAAGGAAATGGCAAGGAAATTCAAGGAAATTCAAGGAAATGGCAAGGAAATTGAAGGAAATTCAAGGAAATGGCAAGGCAAGGAAAGGAAATCCAAGGAAATGGCAAGGAAATTCAAGGAATTTCAAGGAAATTCAAGGAAATGGCAAGGATATTCAAGGAAATTCAAGGAAATTCAAGGAAATGACAAGAAAATCGAAGGGAATGGCAACGCAAGGCAAGGAAATTCAAGGAAGTTCAAGGAAAGTCAAGGAAATTCAAGGAACTGGCAAGGAAATTCAAGGAAATTGAAGGAAATTCAAGGAAATGGCAAGGAAATTGAAGGAAATTCAAGGAAATGGCAAGGAAATTCAAGGAAATTGAAGGAAATGGAAAGGAAATTCAAGGAAATTCAAGGAAATTCAAGGAAATGGCAAGGAAATTCAAGGAAATTCAAGGAAATGGAAGGAAATACAAGGAAATACAAGGAAATTCAAGGAAATGCAAGGATATTCAAGGAAATTGAATGAAATGGCAAGGAAATTCAAGGAAATTCAAGGAAATTCAAGGAAATTCAAGGAAATTCAAAGAAATTCAAGGAAATGGCAAGGCAAGTAAAAAAAAATCAAGGAAACGGGAAGGAAATGGCAGAAAATTCAAGGAAATTCAAGGAAATGGCAAGGAAATTCAAGGAAATGGCAAGGAAATTCAAGGAAATGGCAAAGAAATGCAAGGAAATTCAAGGCAATGGCAAGGAAATTAAAAGATAATCAAGGAAATTCAAGGAAATGGCAAGAAAATTCAAGGAAATTCAAGGAAATTCAAGGAAATGGCAAGGAAATTGAGGGAAATTCAAGGAAATGGAAGGCAAGTAAAGAAAATTCAAGGAAATGGCAAGGAAAATCAAGGAAATTCAAGGAAAATCAAGGAAATTCAAGGAAATTCAAGGAAATTCAAGGATATGGCAAGGAGATTCAAGGAAATTCATGGCAATGGCAAGGAAATTCAAGGAAATTCAAGGAAATGGCAAGGAAATTCAAGGAAATTCAAGGAACTGGCAAGGAAATTCAAGGAAATTGAAGGAAATTCCAGGAAATGGCAAGGAAATTGAAGGAAATTCAAGGAAATGGCAAGGAAATTCAAGGAAATTGAAGGAAATGGAGAAGAAATTCAAGGAAATTCAAGGAAATTCAAGGAAATGGCAAGGAAATTCAACGAAATTCAAGGAAATGGCAAGGAAAGGAAAGGAAATTCAAAGAAACGGCAAGGAAATGGCAAGAAAATTCAAGGAAATTCAAGGAAATGACAAGGAAATTCAAGGAAATTCAAGGCAATGGCAAGGAAATTCAAGGAAATTCAAGGAAATTCAAGGAAATTCAAGGCAATGGCAAGGAAATTAAAGGAAATTCAAGGAAATTCAAGGAAATGGCAAGGAAATTCAGGGAAATTCAAGGAAATTCAAGGACATGGCAAGGAAATTCAAGGAAATGGCAAGGAAAGTCAAGGAAATTCAAGGAAATGGAAGGTAAGGAAAGAAAATTAAATGAAATGGCAAGGAAATTCAAGGAAATTCAAGGCAATGGCCAGGAATTTAAAGAATATTCAAGGAAATTCAACGAAATGGCAAGAAAATTAAAGGAAATTCAAGGAAATGGCAAGGCAAGGCAAGGAAATTAAAGGAAATGGCAAGGAAATTCAAGGAATTTCAAGGAAATTCAAGGAAATGGCAAGGAAATTCAAGGAAATTGAAGGAAATGACAAGGAAATTCAAGGAAATGGAAGGAAATTCAACGAAATTCAAGGAAATGGCAAGGCAAAGAAAGGAAATTCAAGGAAACGGCAAGGAAATGGCAAGAAAATTCAAGGAAATTCAAGGAAATGGCAAGGAAATTCAAGGAAATTCAAGGCAATGGCAAGGAAATTCAAGGAAATTAAAGGAAATCGCAAGGAAATTCAAGGAAATTCAAGGAAATGGCAAGGCAAAGCAAGGAAATTCAAGGAAATTCAAGGAAATTCAAGGAAATTCAAGGAAATGGCAAGGAATTTCAAGGAAATTCAAGGAAATGGCAAGGAAATTCAAGGAAATTCAAGGATATTCAAGGAAATGGCAAAGAAATGGCAAGGAAATTGAAGGAAATTCAAGGAAATGGCAAGGCAAGGAAAGGAAATTCAAGGGAATGGAAAGGAAATTCAGGGAAATTCAAGGAAATTCAAGGAAATGGCAAGTAAATTCAAGGAAATGGCAAGGCAAGGCAAGGAAATTCAAGGAAATGGCAAGGAAATGGCAAGGAAATTCAAGGAAATTCAAGGAAATGGCAAGGAAATTGATGGAAATTCAAGGAAATGGAAGGCAAGTAAAGAAAATTCAAGGAAATGGCAAGGAAAATCAAGGAAATTCAAGGAAATTCAAGGAAAATCAAGGAAATTCAAGGAAATTCAAGGAAATTCAAGGAAATGGCAAGGAGATTCAAGGAAATTGAAGGCAATGGCAAGAAAATTCAAGGAAATTCAAGGAAATGGCAAGGAAATTCAAGGAAATTCAAGGAAATTCAAGGAACTGGCAAGGAAATTCAAGGAAATTGAAGGAAATTCCAGGAAATGGCAAGGAAATTGAAGGAAATTCAAGGAAATGGCAAGGAAATTCAAGGAAATTGAAGGAAATGGAGAGGAAATTCAAGGAAATTCAAGGAAATTCAAGGCAATGGCAAGGAAATTAAATGAAATGGCAAGGAAATTCAAGGAAATTCAAGGCAATGGCCAGGAAATTAAAGGATACTCAAGGAAATTCAAGGAAATGGCAAGAAAATTAAAGGAAATTCAAGGAAATGGCAAGGCAAGGCAAGGAAATTAAAGGAAATGGCAAGGAAATTCAAGGAATTTCAAGGAAATTCAAGGAAATGGCAAGGAAATTCAAGGAAATTGAAGGAAATGACAAGGAAATTCAAGGAAATGGAAGGAAATTCAACGAAATTCAAGGAAATGGCAAGGCAAAGAAAGGAAATTCAAGGAAACGGCAAGGAAATGGCAAGAAAATTCAAGGAAATTCAAGGAAATGGCAAGGCAAAGCAAGGAAATTCAAGGCAATTCAAGGAAATTGCAAGGAAATTCAAGGAAATTCAAGGCAATGGCAAGGAAATTCAAGGAAATTCAAGGAAATCGCAAGGAAATTCAAGGAAATTCAAGGAAATGGCAAGGCAAAGCAAGGAAATTCAAGGAAATTCAAGGAAATGGCAAGGAATTTCAAGGAAATTCAAGGAAATGGCAAGGAAATTCAAGGAAATTCAAGGATATTCAAGGAAATGGCAAAGAAATGGCAAGGAAATTCAAGGAAATTCAAGGAAATGGCAAGGAAATTGAAGGAAATTCAAGGAAATGGCAAGGCAAGGAAAGGAAATCCAAGGAAATGGCAAGGAAATTCAAGGAATTTCAAGGAAATTCAAGGAAATGGCAAGGATAGTCAAGGAAATTCAAGGAAATTCAAGGAAATGACAAGAAAATCGAAGGGAATGGCAAGGCAAGGCAAGGAAATTCAAGGAAATTCAAGGAAAGTCAAGGAAATTCAAGGAACTGGCAAGGAAATGCAAGGAAATTGAAGGAAATTCAAGGAAATGGCAAGGAAATTGAAGGAAATTCAAGGAAATGGCAAGGAAATTCAAGGAAATTGAAGGAAATGGAAAGGAAATTCAAGGAAATTCAAGGAAATTCAAGGAAATGGCAAGGAAATTCAAGGAAATTCAAGGAAATGGAAGGAAATACAAGGAAATACAAAGAAATTCAAGGAAATGCAAGGATATTCAAGGAAATTGAATGAAATGGCAAGGAAATTCAAGGAGATTCAAGGAAATTCAAGGAAATGGCAAGGAAATTCAAAGAAATTCAAGGAAATGGCAAGGCAAGTAAAAAAAATTCAAGGAAACGGCAAGGAAATGGCAGAAAATTCAAGGAAATTCAAGGAAATGACAAGGAAATTCAAGGAAAATCAAGGAAATTCAAGGAAATTCAAGGAAATTCAAGGCAATGGCAAGGAAATTCAAGGAAATGGCAAGGAAATTCAAGGAAATGGCAAAGAAATGCAAGGAAATTCAAGGCAATGGCAAGGAAATTAAAGGATAATCAAGGAAATTCAAGGAAATGGCAAGAAAATTCAAGGAAATTCAAGGAAATGGCAAGGCAAGGCAAGGAAATTCAAGGAAATGGCAAGGAAATGGCAAGGAAATTCAAGGAAATTCAAGGAAATGGCAAGGAAATTCAGGGAAATTCAAGGAAATGGAAGGCAAGTAAAGAAAATTCAAGGAAATGGCAAGGAAAATCAAGGAAATTCAAGGAAATTCAAGGAAAATCAAGGAAATTCAAGGAAATTCAAGGAAATTCAAGGAAATGGCAAGGAGATTCAAGGAAATTCAAGGCAATGGCAAGAAAATTCAAAGAAATTCAAGGAAATGGCAAGGAAATTCAAAGAAATTCAAGGAAATTCAAGGAACTGGCAAGGAAATATAAGGAAATTGAAGGAAATTCAAGGAAATGGCAAGGACATTGAAGGAAATTCAAGGAAATGGCAAGGAAATTCAAGGAAATTGAAGGAAATGGAGAGGAAATTCAAGGAAATTCAAGGAAATTCAAGGAAATGGCAAGGAAATTCAACGAAATTCAAGGAAATGGCAAGGCAAGGAAAGGAAATTCAAAGAAACGGCAAGGAAATGGCAAGAAAATTCAAGGAAATTCAAGGAAATGACAAGGAAATTCAAGGAAATTCAAGGCAATGGCAAGGAAATTAAAGGAAATTCACGGAAATTCAAGGAAATTCAAGACAATGGCAAGGAAATTAAAGGAAATTCAAGGAAATTCAAGGAAATGGCAAGGAAATTCAGGGAAATTCAAGGAAATTCAAGGAAATGGCAAGGAAATTCAAGGAAATGGCAAGGAAAATCAAGGAAAATCAAGGAAATGGAAGGTAAGGAAAGAAAATTAAATGAAATGGCAAGGAAATTCAAGGAAATTCAAGGCAATGGCCAGGAAATTAAAGGATATTCAAGGAAATTCAAGGAAATGGCAAGAAAATTAAAGGAAATTCAAGGAAATGGCAAGGCAAGGAAATTAAAGGAAATGGCAAGGAAATTCAAGGAATTTCAAGGAAATTCAAGGAAATGGCAAGGAAATTCAAGGAAATTGAAGGAAATGACAAGGAAATTCAAGGAAATGGAAGGAAATTCAACGAAATTCAAGGAAATGGCAAGGCAAAGAAAGGAAATTCAAGGAAATGGCAAGAAAATTCAAGGAAATTCAAGGAAATGGCAAGGCAAAGCAAGGAAATTCAAGGCAATTCAAGGAAATCGCAAGGAAATTCAAGGAAATTCAAGGAAATGGCAAGGCAAAGCAAGGAAATTCAAGGAAATTCAAGGAAATTCAAGGAAATTCAAGGAAATGGCAAGGAATTTCAAGGAAATTCAAGGATATGGCAAGGAAATTCAAGGAAATTCAAGGATATTCAAGGAAATGGCAAAGAAATGGCAAGGAAATTCAAGGAAATTCAAGGAAATGGCAAGGAAATTGAAGGAAATTCAAGGAAATGGCAAGGCAAGGAAAGGAAATCCAAGGAAATGGCAAGGAAATTCAAGGAATTTCAAGGAAATTCAAGGAAATGGCAAGGATAGTCAAGGAAATTCAAGGAAATTCAAGGAAATGACAAGAAAATCGAAGGGAATGGCAAGGCAAGGCAAGGAAATTCAAGGAAATTCAAGGAAAGTCAAGGAAATTCAAGGAACTGGCAAGGAAATGCAAGGAAATTGAAGGAAATTCAAGGAAATGGCAAGGAAATTGAAGGAAATTCAAGGAAATGGCAAGGAAATTCAAGGAAATTGAAGGAAATGGAAAGGAAATTCAAGGAAATTCAAGGAAATTCAAGGAAATGGCAAGGAAATTCAAGGAAATTCAAGGAAATGGCAAGGAAATTCAGGGAAATTCAAGGAAATGGAAGGCAAGTAAAGAAAATTCAAGGAAATGGCAAGGAAAATCAAGGAAATTCAAGGAAATTCAAGGAAAATCAAGGAAATTCAAGGAAATTCAAGGAAATTCAAGGAAATGGCAAGGAGATTCAAGGAAATTCAAGGCAATGGCAAGAAAATTCAATGAAATTCAAGGAAATGGCAAGGAAATTCAAAGAAATTCAAGGAAATTCAAGGAACTGGCAAGGAAATATAAGGAAATTGAAGGAAATTCAAGGAAATGGCAAGGACATTGAAGGAAATTCAAGGAAATGGCAAGGAAATTCAAGGAAATTGAAGGAAATGGAGAGGAAATTCAAGGAAATTCAAGGAAATTCAAGGAAATGGCAAGGAAATTCAACGAAATTCAAGGAAATGGCAAGGCAAGGAAAGGAAATTCAAAGAAACGGCAAGGAAATGGCAAGAAAATTCAAGGAAATTCAAGGAAATGACAAGGAAATTCAAGGAAATTCAAGGCAATGGCAAGGAAATTAAAGGAAATTCACGGATATTCAAGGAAATTCAAGACAATGGCAAGGAAATTAAAGGAAATTCAAGGAAATTCAAGGAAATGGCAAGGAAATTCAGGGAAATTCAAGGAAATTCAAGGAAATGGCAAGGAAATTCAAGGAAATGGCAAGGAAAATCAAGGAAATTCAAGGAAATGGAAGGTAAGGAAAGAAAATTAAATGAAATGGCAAGGAAATTCAAGGAAATTCAAGGCAATGGCCAGGAAATTAAAGGATATTCAAGGAAATTCAAGGAAATGGCAAGAAAATTAAAGGAAATTCAAGGAAATGGCAAGGCAAGGAAATTAAAGGAAATGGCAAGGAAATTCAAGGAATTTCAAGGAAATTCAAGGAAATGGCAAGGAAATTCAAGGAAATTGAAGGAAATGACAAGGAAATTCAAGGAAATGGAAGGAAATTCAACGAAATTCAAGGAAATGGCAAGGCAAAGAAAGGAAATTCAAGGAAACGGCAAGGAAATGGCAAGAAAATTCAAGGAAATTCAAGGAAATGGCAAGGCAAAGCAAGGAAATTCAAGGCAATTCAAGGAAATCGCAAGGAAATTCAAGGAAATTCAAGGAAATGGCAAGGCAAAGCAAGGAAATTCAAGGAAATTCAAGGAAATTCAAGGAAATTCAAGGAAATGGCAAGGAATTTCAAGGAAATTCAAGGAAATGGCAAGGAAATTCAAGGAAATTCAAGGATATTCAAGGAAATGGCAAAGAAATGGCAAGGAAATTCAAGGAAATTCAAGGAAATGGCAAGACAAGGAAAGGAAATCCAAGGAAATCCAAGGAAATTCAAGGATATGGCAAAGAAATTCAAGGAAATTCAAAGAAATTCAAGGAAACGCCAAGGAAATTCAAGGAAATTCAAGGAAATGGCAAGGCAAGGAAAGGAAATTCAAGGGAATGAAAAGGAAATTCAGGGAAATTCAAGGAAATTCAAGGAAATGGAAAGGAAATTCAGGGAAATTCAAGGAAATTCAAGGAAATGGCAAGGAAATTCAAGGAAATGGCAAGGAAATTCAAGGAAATGGCAAGGCAAGGCAAGGAAATTCAAGGAAATGGAAGGCAAGGAAAGAAAATTAAATGAAATGGCAAGGAAATTCAAGGAAATTCAAGGAAATGGCAAGGCAAGGAAAGGAAATTCAAGGGAATGGAAAGGAAATTCAGGGAAATTCAAGGAAATTCAAGGAAATGGAAAGGAAATTCAGGGAAATTCAAGGAATTTCAAGGAAATGGCAAGGAAATTCAAGGAAATGGCAAGGAAATTCAAGGAAATGGCAAGGCAAGGCAAGGAAATTCAAGGAAATGGAAGGCAAGGAAAGAAAATTAAATGAAATGGCAAGGAAATTCAAGGAAATTCAAGGAAATGGCAAGCAAATTCAAAGAAATGGCAAGGAAATTCAAAGAATTTCAAGGAAATTCAAGGAAATGGCAAAGAAATTCAAGGAAATTCAAGGCAATGGAAAGGAAATTCAAGGATATTCAATGAAAATTCAAGGAAATGGCAAGAAAATTCAAGGAAATTCAAGGAAATGGCAAGGAAAGTCAAGGAAATTCAAGGAAATGGCAAGGAAATTCAAGGAAATTCAAGGATATTCAAGGAAATGGAAAAGAAATGGCAAGGAAATTCAAGGAAATTCAAGGAAATGGCAAGGAAATTCAAGGAAATTCAAGGAAATGGCAAGGAAATTCAAGGAAATTCAAGTAAATTCAAGGAAATGGCAAGGAAATTCAAGGAAATTCAAAAAAATGGAAGGAAATTCAAGGAAATTCAAGGAAATGGCAAGGCAAGGCAAGGAAATCCAAGGAAATCCAAGGAAATTCAAGGATATGGCAAGGAAATTAAAGCAAATGGCAAGGAAACTCAAGGAAATTCAAAGAAATTCAAGGAAATGGCAATGAAATTCAAGGAAATTCAAGGAAATGGCAAGGCAAGGAAAGGAAATTCACAGAAATGGAAAGGAAATTCAGGGAAATTCAAGGAAATTCAAGGAAATGGCAAGGAAATTCAGGGAAATTCAAGGAAATTCAAAAAAATGGCAAGGAAATTCAAGGAAATGGCAAGGAAATTCAAGGAAATGGCAAGGAAAGTCAAGGAAATTCAAGGAAATGGAAGGCAAGGAAAGAAAATTAAATGAAATGGCAAACAAATTCAAGGAAGTTCAAGGAAGTTTAAGGAAATGGAAAGGATATTCAAGGAAATTCAAGGAAATTCAAGGAAATGGCAAAGAAATTCAAGGAAATTCAAGGCGATGGAAAGGAAATTCAAGGATATTCAAGGAAATTCAAGGAAATGGCAAGAATATTCAAGGAAATTCAAGGAAATGGCAAGGCAAGGCAAGGAAATTCAAGGAAATTCAAGGAACTGGCAAGGAAATTCAAGGAAATTGAATGAAATTCAAGGAAATGGCAAGGAAATTCAAGGAAATGGCAAGGAAAGTCAAGGAAATTCAAGGAAATGGAAGGTAAGAAAAGAAAATTAAATGAAATGGCAAGGAAATTCAAGGAAATTCAAGGCAATGGCAAGGAAATTAAAGGATATTCAAGGAAATTCAAGGAAATGGCAAGAAAATTCAAGGAAATTCAAGGAAATGGCAAGGCAAGGCAAGGAAATTTAAAAAAAAGGCAAGGAAATTCAAGGAATTTCAAGGAAATTCAAGGAAATGGCAAGGATATTCAAGGAAATTCAAGGAAATTGCAAGGAAATTGAATGAAATAGGAAAGCAAGGCAAGGAAATCCAAGGAAATTCAAGGAAATTCAAGGAACTGGCAAGGAAATTCAAGGAAATTCAAGGAAAAGGCAAGGAAATTCAAGGAAATTGAAGGAAATGGCAAGGCAAAGCAAGGAAATTCAAGGCAATTCAAGGAAATGGCAAGGAAATTCAAGGAAATTCAAGGAAATGGCAAGGCAAAGCAAGGAAATTCAAGGCAATTCAAGGAAATTGCAAGGAAATTCAAGGAAATTCAAGACAATGGCAAGGAAATTCAAGGAAATTAAAGGAAATGGCAAGGAAATTCAAGGAAATTCAAGGAAATGGCAAGGCAAAGCAAGGAAATTCAAGGAAATTCAAGAAAATTCAAGGAAATTCAAGGAAATGGCAAGGAAATTCAAGGAAATTCAAGGAAATTCAAGGAAATTCAAGGAAATTCAAGGAAATGGCAAGGAATTTCAAGGAAATTCAAGGAAATGGCAAGGAAATTCAAGGGAGTTCAAGGATATTCAAGGAAATGGCAAAGAAATGGCAAGGAAATTCAAGGAAATTCAAGGAAATGGCAAGGAAATTCAAGTAAATTCAAGGAAATGGCAAGGAAATTCAAAGAAATTCAAGGAAATGGCAAGGCAAGTAAAAAAAAATCAAGGAAACGGGAAGGAAATGGCAGAAAATTCAAGGAAATTCAAGGAAATGGCAAGGAAATGCAAGGAAATTCAAGGCAATGGCAAGGAAATTAAAAGATAATCAAGGAAATTCAAGGAAATGGCAAGAAAATTCAAGGAAATTCAAGGAAATTCAAGGAAATGGCAAGGAAATTGAGGGAAATTCAAGGAAATGGAAGGCAAGTAAAGAAAATTCAAGGAAATGGCAAGGAAAATCAAGGAAATTCAAGGAAATTCAAGGAAAATCAAGGAAATTCAAGGAAATTCAAGGAAATTCAAGGATATGGCAAGGAGATTCAAGGAAATTCATGGCAATGGCAAGGAAATTCAAGGAAATTCAAGGAAATGGCAAGGAAATTCAAGGAAATTCAAGGAAATTCAAGGAACTGGCAAGGAAATTCAAGGAAATTGAAGGAAATTCCAGGAAATGGCAAGGAAATTGAAGGAAATTCAAGGAAATGGCAAGGAAATTCAAGGAAATTGAAGGAAATGGAGAGGAAATTCAAGGAAATTCAAGGAAATTCAAGGAAATGGCAAGGAAATTCAACGAAATTCAAGGAAATGGCAAGGAAAGGAAAGGAAATTCAAGGAAATTCAAGGAAATTCAAGGAAATGGCAAGGAGATTCAAGGAAATTGAAGGCAATGGCAAGAAAATTCAAGGAAATTCAAGGCAATGGCAAGGAAATTCAAGGAAATTCAAGGAAATTCAAGGAAATTCAAGGCAATGGCAAGGAAATTAAAGGAAATTCAAGGAAATTCAAGGAAATGGCAAGGAAATTCAGGGAAATTCAAGGAAATTCAAGGACATGGCAAGGAAATTCAAGGAAATGGCAAGGAAAGTCAAGGAAATTCAAGGAAATGGAAGGTAAGGAAAGAAAATTAAATGAAATGGCAAGGAAATTCAAGGAAATTCAAGGCAATGGCCAGGAATTTAAAGAATATTCAAGGAAATTCAACGAAATGGCAAGAAAATTAAAGGAAATTCAAGGAAATGGCAAGGCAAGGCAAGGAAATTAAAGGAAATGGCAAGGAAATTCAAGGAATTTCAAGGAAATTCAAGGAAATGGCAAGGAAATTCAAGGAAATTGAAGGAAATGACAAGGAAATTCAAGGAAATGGAAGGAAATTCAACGAAATTCAAGGAAATGGCAAGGCAAAGAAAGGAAATTCAAGGAAACGGCAAGGAAATGGCAAGAAAATTCAAGGAAATTCAAGGAAATGGCAAGGCAAAGCAAGGAAATTCAAGGCAATTCAAGGAAATCGCAAGGAAATTCAAGGAAATTCAAGGCAATGGCAAGGAAATTCAAGGAAATTAAAGGAAATCGCAAGGAAATTCAAGGAAATTCAAGGAAATGGCAAGGCAAAGCAAGGAAATTCAAGGAAATTCAAGGAAATTCAAGGAAATTCAAGGAAATGGCAAGGAATTTCAAGGAAATTCAAGGAAATGGCAAGGAAATTCAAGGAAATTCAAGGATATTCAAGGAAATGGCAAAGAAATGGCAAGGAAATTCAAGGAAATGGCAAGACAAGGAAAGGAAATCCAAGGAAATCCAAGGAAATTCAAGGATATGGCAAAGAAATTCAAGGAAATTCAAAGAAATTCAAGGAAACGCCAAGGAAATTGAAGGAAATTCAAGGAAATGGCAAGGCAAGGAAAGGAAATTCAAGGGAATGGAAAGGAAATTCAGGGAAATTCAAGGAAATTCAAGGAAATGGCAAGTAAATTCAAGGAAATGGCAAGGCAAGGCAAGGAAATTCAAGGAAATGGCAAGGAAATGGCAAGGAAATTCAAGGAAATTCAAGGAAATGGCAAGGAAATTGATGGAAATTCAAGGAAATGGAAGGCAAGTAAAGAAAATTCAAGGAAATGGCAAGGAAAATCAAGGAAATTCAAGGAAATTCAAGGAAAATCAAGGAAATTCAAGGAAATTCAAGGAAATTCAAGGAAATGGCAAGGAGATTCAAGGAAATTGAAGGCAATGGCAAGAAAATTCAAGGAAATTCAAGGAAATGGCAAGGAAATTCAAGGAAATTCAAGGAAATTCAAGGAACTGGCAAGGAAATTCAAGGAAATTGAAGGAAATTCCAGGAAATGGCAAGGAAATTGAAGGAAATTCAAGGAAATGGCAAGGAAATTCAAGGAAATTGAAGGAAATGGAGAGTAAATTCAAGGAAATTCAAGGAAATTCAAGGCAATGGCAAGGAAATTAAATGAAATGGCAAGGAAATTCAAGGAAATTCAAGGCAATGGCCAGGAAATTAAAGGATACTCAAGGAAATTCAAGGAAATGGCAAGAAAATTAAAGGAAATTCAAGGAAATGGCAAGGCAAGGCAAGGAAATTAAAGGAAATGGCAAGGAAATTCAAGGAATTTCAAGGAAATTCAAGGAAATGGCAAGGAAATTCAAGGAAATTGAAGGAAATGACAAGGAAATTCAAGGAAATGGAAGGAAATTCAACGAAATTCAAGGAAATGGCAAGGCAAAGAAAGGAAATTCAAGGAAACGGCAAGGAAATGGCAAGAAAATTCAAGGAAATTCAAGGAAATGGCAAGGCAAAGCAAGGAAATTCAAGGCAATTCAAGGAAATCGCAAGGAAATTCAAGGAAATTCAAGGCAATGGCAAGGAAATTCAAGGAAATTAAAGGAAATCGCAAGGAAATTCAAGGAAATTCAAGGAAATGGCAAGGCAAAGCAAGGAAATTCAAGGAAATTCAAGGAAATTCAAGGAAATTCAAGGAAATGGCAAGGAATTTCAAGGAAATTCAAGGAAATGGCAAGGAAATTCAAGGAAATTCAAGGATATTCAAGGAAATGGCAAAGAAATGGCAAGGAAATTCAAGGAAATGGCAAGACAAGGAAAGGAAATCCAAGGAAATCCAAGGAAATTCAAGGATATGGCAAAGAAATTCAAGGAAATTCAAAGAAATTCAAGGAAACGCCAAGGAAATTGAAGGAAATTCAAGGAAATGGCAAGGCAAGGAAAGGAAATTCAAGGGAATGGAAAGGAAATTCAGGGAAATTCAAGGAAATTCAAGGAAATGGCAAGTAAATTCAAGGAAATGGCAAGGCAAGGCAAGGAAATTCAAGGAAATGGCAAGGAAATGGCAAGGAAATTCAAGGAAATTCAAGGAAATGGCAAGGAAATTGATGGAAATTCAAGGAAATGGAAGGCAAGTAAAGAAAATTCAAGGAAATGGCAAGGAAAATCAAGGAAATTCAAGGAAATTCAAGGAAAATCAAGGAAATTCAAGGAAATTCAAGGAAATTCAAGGAAATGGCAAGGAGATTCAAGGAAATTGAAGGCAATGGCAAGAAAATTCAAGGAAATTCAAGGAAATGGCAAGGAAATTCAAGGAAATTCAAGGAAATTCAAGGAACTGGCAAGGAAATTCAAGGAAATTGAAGGAAATTCCAGGAAATGGCAAGGAAATTGAAGGAAATTCAAGGAAATGGCAAGGAAATTCAAGGAAATTGAAGGAAATGGAGAGTAAATTCAAGGAAATTCAAGGAAATTCAAGGCAATGGCAAGGAAATTAAATGAAATGGCAAGGAAATTCAAGGAAATTCAAGGCAATGGCCAGGAAATTAAAGGATACTCAAGGAAATTCAAGGAAATGGCAAGAAAATTAAAGGAAATTCAAGGAAATGGCAAGGCAAGGCAAGGAAATTAAAGGAAATGGCAAGGAAATTCAAGGAATTTCAAGGAAATTCAAGGAAATGGCAAGGAAATTCAAGGAAATTGAAGGAAATGACAAGGAAATTCAAGGAAATGGAAGGAAATTCAACGAAATTCAAGGAAATGGCAAGGCAAAGAAAGGAAATTCAAGGAAACGGCAAGGAAATGGCAAGAAAATTCAAGGAAATTCAAGGAAATGGCAAGGCAAAGCAAGGAAATTCAAGGCAATTCAAGGAAATTGCAAGGAAATTCAAGGAAATTCAAGGCAATGGCAAGGAAATTCAAGGAAATTCAAGGAAATCGCAAGGAAATTCAAGGAAATTCAAGGAAATGGCAAGGCAAAGCAAGGAAATTCAAGGAAATTCAAGGAAATGGCAAGGAATTTCAAGGAAATTCAAGGAAATGGCAAGGAAATTCAAGGAAATTCAAGGATATTCAAGGAAATGGCAAAGAAATGGCAAGGAAATTCAAGGAAATTCAAGGAAATGGCAAGGAAATTGAAGGAAATTCAAGGAAATGGCAAGGCAAGGAAAGGAAATCCAAGGAAATGGCAAGGAAATTCAAGGAATTTCAAGGAAATTCAAGGAAATGGCAAGGATAGTCAAGGAAATTCAAGGAAATTCAAGGAAATGACAAGAAAATCGAAGGGAATGGCAAGGCAAGGCAAGGAAATTCAAGGAAATTCAAGGAAAGTCAAGGAAATTCAAGGAACTGGCAAGGAAATGCAAGGAAATTGAAGGAAATTCAAGGAAATGGCAAGGAAATTGAAGGAAATTCAAGGAAATGGCAAGGAAATTCAAGGAAATTGAAGGAAATGGAAAGGAAATTCAAGGAAATTCAAGGAAATTCAAGGAAATGGCAAGGAAATTCAAGGAAATTCAAGGAAATGGAAGGAAATACAAGGAAATACAAAGAAATTCAAGGAAATGCAAGGATATTCAAGGAAATTGAATGAAATGGCAAGGAAATTCAAGGAGATTCAAGGAAATTCAAGGAAATGGCAAGGAAATTCAAAGAAATTCAAGGAAATGGCAAGGCAAGTAAAAAAAATTCAAGGAAACGGCAAGGAAATGGCAGAAAATTCAAGGAAATTCAAGGAAATGACAAGGAAATTCAAGGAAAAAGGAAATTCAAGGCAATTCAAGGAAATTCAAGGCAATGGCAAGGAAATTCAAGGAAATGGCAAGGAAATTCAAGGAAATGGCAAGGAAAGTCAAGGAAATTCAAGGAAATGGAAGGTAAGGAAAGAAAATTAAATGAAATGGCAAGGAAATTCAAGGAAATTCAAGGCAATGGCCAGGAAATTAAAGGATATTCAAGGAAATTCAAGGAAATGGCAATAAAATTAAAGGAAATTCAAGGAAATGGCAAGGCAAGGCAAGGAAATTAAAGGAAATGGCAAGGAAATTCAAGGAATTTCAAGGAAATTCAAGGAAATGGCAAGGAAATTCAAGGAAATTAAAGGAAATGACAAGGAAATTCAAGGAAATGGAAGGAAATTCAACGAAATTCAAGGAAATGGCAAGGCAAAGAAAGGAAATTCAAGGAAACGGCAAGGAAATGGCAAGAAAATTCAAGGAAATTCAAGGAAATGGCAAGGCAAAGCAAGGAAATTCAAGGCAATTCAAGGAAATCGCAAGGAAATTCAAGGAAATTCAAGGCAATGGCAAGGAAATTCAAGGAAATTCAAGGAAATGGCAAGGAAATTGAAGGAAATTCAAGGAAATGGCAAGGCAAAGCAAGGAAATTCAAGGAAATTCAAGGAAATTCAAGGAAATTCAAGGAAATGGCAAGGAATTTCAAGGAAATTCAAGGAAATGGCAAGGAAATTGAAGGAAATTCAAGGAAATGGCAAGGCAAGGAAAGGAAATCCAAGGAAATGGCAAGGAAATTCAAGGAATTTCAAGGAAATTCAAGGAAATGGCAAGGATATTCAAGGAAATTCAAGGAAATTCAAGGAAATGACAAGAAAATCGAAGGGAATGGCAACGCAAGGCAAGGAAATTCAAGGAAGTTCAAGGAAAGTCAAGGAAATTCAAGGAACTGGCAAGGAAATTCAAGGAAATTGAAGGAAATTCAAGGAAATGGCAAGGAAATTGAAGGAAATTCAAGGAAATGGCAAGGAAATTCAAGGAAATTGAAGGAAATGGAAAGGAAATTCAAGGAAATTCAAGGAAATTCAAGGAAATGGCAAGGAAATTCAAGGAAATTCAAGGAAATGGAAGGAAATACAAGGAAATACAAGGAAATTCAAGGAAATGCAAGGATATTCAAGGAAATTGAATGAAATGGCAAGGAAATTCAAGGAAATTCAAGGAAATTCAAGGAAATTCAAGGAAATTCAAAGAAATTCAAGGAAATGGCAAGGCAAGTAAAAAAAAATCAAGGAAACGGGAAGGAAATGGCAGAAAATTCAAGGAAATTCAAGGAAATGGCAAGGAAATTCAAGGAAATGGCAAGGAAATTCAAGGAAATGGCAAAGAAATGCAAGGAAATTCAAGGCAATGGCAAGGAAATTAAAAGATAATCAAGGAAATTCAAGGAAATGGCAAGAAAATTCAAGGAAATTCAAGGAAATTCAAGGAAATGGCAAGGAAATTGAGGGAAATTCAAGGAAATGGAAGGCAAGTAAAGAAAATTCAAGGAAATGGCAAGGAAAATCAAGGAAATTCAAGGAAATTCAAGGAAAATCAAGGAAATTCAAGGAAATTCAAGGAAATTCAAGGATATGGCAAGGAGATTCAAGGAAATTCATGGCAATGGCAAGGAAATTCAAGGAAATTCAAGGAAATGGAAAGGAAATTCAAGGAAATTCAAGGAAATTCAAGGAACTGGCAAGGAAATTCAAGGAAATTGAAGGAAATTCCAGGAAATGGCAAGGAAATTGAAGGAAATTCAAGGAAATGGCAAGGAAATTCAAGGAAATTGAAGGAAATGGAGAGGAAATTCAAGGAAATTCAAGGAAATTCAAGGAAATGGCAAGGAAATTCAACGAAATTCAAGGAAATGGCAAGGAAAGGAAAGGAAATTCAAAGAAACGGCAAGGAAATGGCAAGAAAATTCAAGGAAATTCAAGGAAATGACAAGGAAATTCAAGGAAATTCAAGGCAATGGCAAGGAAATTCAAGGAAATTCAAGGAAATTCAAGGAAATTCAAGGCAATGGCAAGGAAATTCAAGGAAATTCAAGGAAATTCAAGGAAATGGCAAGGAAATTCAGGGAAATTCAAGGAAATTCAAGGACATGGCAAGGAAATTCAAGGAAATGGCAAGGAAAGTCAAGGAAATTCAAGGAAATGGAAGGTAAGGAAAGAAAATTAAATGAAATGGCAAGGAAATTCAAGGAAATTCAAGGCAATGGCCAGGAATTTAAAGAATATTCAAGGAAATTCAACGAAATGGCAAGAAAATTAAAGGAAATTCAAGGAAATGGCAAGGCAAGGCAAGGAAATTAAAGGAAATGGCAAGGAAATTCAAGGAATTTCAAGGAAATTCAAGGAAATGGCAAGGAAATTCAAGGAAATTGAAGGAAATGACAAGGAAATTCAAGGAAATGGAAGGAAATTCAACGAAATTCAAGGAAATGGCAAGGCAAAGAAAGGAAATTCAAGGAAACGGCAAGGAAATGGCAAGAAAATTCAAGGAAATTCAAGGAAATGGCAAGGCAAAGCAAGGAAATTCAAGGCAATTCAAGGAAATCGCAAGGAAATTCAAGGAAATTCAAGGCAATGGCAAGGAAATTCAAGGAAATTAAAGGAAATCGCAAGGAAATTCAAGGAAATTCAAGGAAATGGCAAGGCAAAGCAAGGAAATTCAAGGAAATTCAAGGAAATTCAAGGAAATTCAAGGAAATGGCAAGGAATTTCAAGGAAATTCAAGGAAATGGCAAGGAAATTCAAGGAAATTCAAGGATATTCAAGGAAATGGCAAAGAAATGGCAAGGAAATTCAAGGAAATTCAAGGAAATGGCAAGACAAGGAAAGGAAATCCAAGGAAATCCAAGGAAATTCAAGGATATGGCAAAGAAATTCAAGGAAATTCAAAGAAATTCAAGGAAACGCCAAGGAAATTGAAGGAAATTCAAGGAAATGGCAAGGCAAGGAAAGGAAATTCAAGGGAATGGAAAGGAAATTCAGGGAAATTCAAGGAAATTCAAGGAAATGGCAAGTAAATTCAAGGAAATGGCAAGGCAAGGCAAGGAAATTCAAGGAAATGGCAAGGAAATGGCAAGGAAATTCAAGGAAATTCAAGGAAATGGCAAGGAAATTGATGGAAATTCAAGGAAATGGAAGGCAAGTAAAGAAAATTCAAGGAAATGGCAAGGAAAATCAAGGAAATTCAAGGAAATTCAAGGAAAATCAAGGAAATTCAAGGAAATTCAAGGAAATTCAAGGAAATGGCAAGGAGATTCAAGGAAATTGAAGGCAATGGCAAGAAAATTCAAGGAAATTCAAGGAAATGGCAAGGAAATTCAAGGAAATTCAAGGAAATTCAAGGAACTGGCAAGGAAATTCAAGGAAATTGAAGGAAATTCCAGGAAATGGCAAGGAAATTGAAGGAAATTCAAGGAAATGGCAAGGAAATTCAAGGAAATTGAAGGAAATGGAGAGGAAATTCAAGGAAATTCAAGGAAATTCAAGGCAATGGCAAGGAAATTAAATGAAATGGCAAGGAAATTCAAGGAAATTCAAGGCAATGGCCAGGAAATTAAAGGATACTCAAGGAAATTCAAGGAAATGGCAAGAAAATTAAAGGAAATTCAAGGAAATGGCAAGGCAAGGCAAGGAAATTAAAGGAAATGGCAAGGAAATTCAAGGAATTTCAAGGAAATTCAAGGAAATGGCAAGGAAATTCAAGGAAATTGAAGGAAATGACAAGGAAATTCAAGGAAATGGAAGGAAATTCAACGAAATTCAAGGAAATGGCAAGGCAAAGAAAGGAAATTCAAGGAAACGGCAAGGAAATGGCAAGAAAATTCAAGGAAATTCAAGGAAATGGCAAGGCAAAGCAAGGAAATTCAAGGCAATTCAAGGAAATTGCAAGGAAATTCAAGGAAATTCAAGGCAATGGCAAGGAAATTCAAGGAAATTCAAGGAAATCGCAAGGAAATTCAAGGAAATTCAAGGAAATGGCAAGGCAAAGCAAGGAAATTCAAGGAAATTCAAGGAAATGGCAAGGAATTTCAAGGAAATTCAAGGAAATGGCAAGGAAATTCAAGGAAATTCAAGGATATTCAAGGAAATGGCAAAGAAATGGCAAGGAAATTCAAGGAAATTCAAGGAAATGGCAAGGAAATTGAAGGAAATTCAAGGAAATGGCAAGGCAAGGAAAGGAAATCCAAGGAAATGGCAAGGAAATTCAAGGAATTTCAAGGAAATTCAAGGAAATGGCAAGGATAGTCAAGGAAATTCAAGGAAATTCAAGGAAATGACAAGAAAATCGAAGGGAATGGCAAGGCAAGGCAAGGAAATTCAAGGAAATTCAAGGAAAGTCAAGGAAATTCAAGGAACTGGCAAGGAAATGCAAGGAAATTGAAGGAAATTCAAGGAAATGGCAAGGAAATTGAAGGAAATTCAAGGAAATGGCAAGGAAATTCAAGGAAATTGAAGGAAATGGAAAGGAAATTCAAGGAAATTCAAGGAAATTCAAGGAAATGGCAAGGAAATTCAAGGAAATTCAAGGAAATGGAAGGAAATACAAGGAAATACAAAGAAATTCAAGGAAATGCAAGGATATTCAAGGAAATTGAATGAAATGGCAAGGAAATTCAAGGAGATTCAAGGAAATTCAAGGAAATGGCAAGGAAATTCAAAGAAATTCAAGGAAATGGCAAGGCAAGTAAAAAAAATTCAAGGAAACGGCAAGGAAATGGCAGAAAATTCAAGGAAATTCAAGGAAATGACAAGGAAATTCAAGGAAAATCAAGGAAATTCAAGGAAATTCAAGGAAATTCAAGGCAATGGCAAGGAAATTCAAGGAAATGGCAAGGAAATTCAAGGAAATGGCAAAGAAATGCAAGGAAATTCAAGGCAATGGCAAGGAAATTAAAGGATAATCAAGGAAATTCAAGGAAATGGCAAGAAAATTCAAGGAAATTCAAGGAAATGGCAAGGCAAGGCAAGGAAATTCAAGGAAATGGCAAGGAAATGGCAAGGAAATTCAAGGAAATTCAAGGAAATGGCAAGGAAATTCAGGGAAATTCAAGGAAATGGAAGGCAAGTAAAGAAAATTCAAGGAAATGGCAAGGAAAATCAAGGAAATTCAAGGAAATTCAAGGAAAATCAAGGAAATTCAAGGAAATTCAAGGAAATTCAAGGAAATGGCAAGGAGATTCAAGGAAATTCAAGGCAATGGCAAGAAAATTCAAAGAAATTCAAGGAAATGGCAAGGAAATTCAAAGAAATTCAAGGAAATTCAAGGAACTGGCAAGGAAATATAAGGAAATTGAAGGAAATTCAAGGAAATGGCAAGGACATTGAAGGAAATTCAAGGAAATGGCAAGGAAATTCAAGGAAATTGAAGGAAATGGAGAGGAAATTCAAGGAAATTCAAGGAAATTCAAGGAAATGGCAAGGAAATTCAACGAAATTCAAGGAAATGGCAAGGCAAGGAAAGGAAATTCAAAGAAACGGCAAGGAAATGGCAAGAAAATTCAAGGAAATTCAAGGAAATGACAAGGAAATTCAAGGAAATTCAAGGCAATGGCAAGGAAATTAAAGGAAATTCACGGAAATTCAAGGAAATTCAAGACAATGGCAAGGAAATTAAAGGAAATTCAAGGAAATTCAAGGAAATGGCAAGGAAATTCAGGGAAATTCAAGGAAATTCAAGGAAATGGCAAGGAAATTCAAGGAAATGGCAAGGAAAATCAAGGAAAATCAAGGAAATGGAAGGTAAGGAAAGAAAATTAAATGAAATGGCAAGGAAATTCAAGGAAATTCAAGGCAATGGCCAGGAAATTAAAGGATATTCAAGGAAATTCAAGGAAATGGCAAGAAAATTAAAGGAAATTCAAGGAAATGGCAAGGCAAGGAAATTAAAGGAAATGGCAAGGAAATTCAAGGAATTTCAAGGAAATTCAAGGAAATGGCAAGGAAATTCAAGGAAATTGAAGGAAATGACAAGGAAATTCAAGGAAATGGAAGGAAATTCAACGAAATTCAAGGAAATGGCAAGGCAAAGAAAGGAAATTCAAGGAAACGGCAAGGAAATGGCAAGAAAATTCAAGGAAATTCAAGGAAATGGCAAGGCAAAGCAAGGAAATTCAAGGCAATTCAAGGAAATCGCAAGGAAATTCAAGGAAATTCAAGGAAATGGCAAGGCAAAGCAAGGAAATTCAAGGAAATTCAAGGAAATTCAAGGAAATTCAAGGAAATGGCAAGGAATTTCAAGGAAATTCAAGGAAATGGCAAGGAAATTCAAGGAAATTCAAGGATATTCAAGGAAATGGCAAAGAAATGGCAAGGAAATTCAAGGAAATTCAAGGAAATGGCAAGGAAATTGAAGGAAATTCAAGGAAATGGCAAGGCAAGGAAAGGAAATCCAAGGAAATGGCAAGGAAATTCAAGGAATTTCAAGGAAATTCAAGGAAATGGCAAGGATAGTCAAGGAAATTCAAGGAAATTCAAGGAAATGACAAGAAAATCGAAGGGAATGGCAAGGCAAGGCAAGGAAATTCAAGGAAATTCAAGGAAAGTCAAGGAAATTCAAGGAACTGGCAAGGAAATGCAAGGAAATTGAAGGAAATTCAAGGAAATGGCAAGGAAATTGAAGGAAATTCAAGGAAATGGCAAGGAAATTCAAGGAAATTGAAGGAAATGGAAAGGAAATTCAAGGAAATTCAAGGAAATTCAAGGAAATGGCAAGGAAATTCAAGGAAATTCAAGGAAATGGAAGGAAATACAAGGAAATACAAAGAAATTCAAGGAAATGCAAGGATATTCAAGGAAATTGAATGAAATGGCAAGGAAATTCAAGGAGATTCAAGGAAATTCAAGGAAATGGCAAGGAAATTCAAAGAAATTCAAGGAAATGGCAAGGCAAGTAAAAAAAATTCAAGGAAACGGCAAGGAAATGGCAGAAAATTCAAGGAAATTCAAGGAAATGACAAGGAAATTCAAGGAAAATCAAGGAAATTCAAGGAAATTCAAGGAAATTCAAGGAAATGGCAAGGAAATTCAAGGAAATGGCAAGGAAATTCAAGGAAATGGCAAAGAAATGCAAGGAAATTCAAGGCAATGGCAAGAAAATTCAAGGAAATTCAAGGAAATGGCAAGGCAAGGCAAGGAAATTCAAGGAAATGGCAAGGAAATGGCAAGGAAATTCAAGGAAATTCAAGGAAATGACAAGGAAATTCAGGGAAATTCAAGGAAATGGAAGGCAAGTAAAGAAAATTCAAGGAAATGGCAAGGAAAATCAAGGAAATTCAAGGAAATTCAAGGAAAATCAAGGAAATTCAAGGAAATTCAAGGAAATTCAAGGAAATGGCAAGGAGATTCAAGGAAATTCAAGGCAATGGCAAGAAAATTCAAAGAAATTCAAGGAAATGGCAAGGAAATTCAAAGAAATTCAAGGAAATTCAAGGAACTGGCAAGGAAATATAAGGAAATTGAAGGAAATTCAAGGAAATGGCAAGGACATTGAAGGAAATTCAAGGAAATGGCAAGGAAATTCAAGGAAATTGAAGGAAATGGAGAGGAAATTCAAGGAAATTCAAGGAAATTCAAGGAAATGGCAAGGAAATTCAACGAAATTCAAGGAAATGGCAAGGCAAGGAAAGGAAATTCAAAGAAACGGCAAGGAAATGGCAAGAAAATTCAAGGAAATTCAAGGAAATGACAAGGAAATTCAAGGAAATTCAAGGCAATGGCAAGGAAATTAAAGGAAATTCACGGAAATTCAAGGAAATTCAAGACAATGGCAAGGAAATTAAAGGAAATTCAAGGAAATTCAAGGAAATGGCAAGGAAATTCAGGGAAATTCAAGGAAATTCAAGGAAATGGCAAGGAAATTCAAGGAAATGGCAAGGAAAATCAAGGAAAATCAAGGAAATGGAAGGTAAGGAAAGAAAATTAAATGAAATGGCAAGGAAATTCAAGGAAATTCAAGGCAATGGCCAGGAAATTAAAGGATATTCAAGGAAATTCAAGGAAATGGCAAGAAAATTAAAGGAAATTCAAGGAAATGGCAAGGCAAGGAAATTAAAGGAAATGGCAAGGAAATTCAAGGAATTTCAAGGAAATTCAAGGAAATGGCAAGGAAATTCAAGGAAATTGAAGGAAATGACAAGGAAATTCAAGGAAATGGAAGGAAATTCAACGAAATTCAAGGAAATGGCAAGGCAAAGAAAGGAAATTCAAGGAAACGGCAAGGAAATGGCAAGAAAATTCAAGGAAATTCAAGGAAATGGCAAGGCAAAGCAAGGAAATTCAAGGCAATTCAAGGAAATCGCAAGGAAATTCAAGGAAATTCAAGGAAATGGCAAGGCAAAGCAAGGAAATTCAAGGAAATTCAAGGAAATTCAAGGAAATTCAAGGAAATGGCAAGGAATTTCAAGGAAATTCAAGGAAATGGCAAGGAAATTCAAGGAAATTCAAGGATATTCAAGGAAATGGCAAAGAAATGGCAAGGAAATTCAAGGAAATTCAAGGAAATGGCAAGACAAGGAAAGGAAATCCAAGGAAATCCAAGGAAATTCAAGGATATGGCAAAGAAATTCAAGGAAATTCAAAGAAATTCAAGGAAACGCCAAGGAAATTCAAGGAAATTCAAGGAAATGGCAAGGCAAGGAAAGGAAATTCAAGGGAATGGAAAGGAAATTCAGGGAAATTCAAGGAAATTCAAGGAAATGGCAAGGAAATTCAGGGAAATTCAAGGAATTTCAAGGAAATGGCAAGGAAATTCAAGGAAATGGCAAGGAAATTCAAGGAAATGGCAAGGCAAGGCAAGGAAATTCAAGGAAATGGAAGGCAAGGAAAGAAAATTAAATGAAATGGCAAGGAAATTCAAGGAAATTCAAGGAAATGGCAAGCAAATTCAAAGAAATGGCAAGGAAATTCAAAGAATTTCAAGGAAATTCAAGGAAATGGCAAAGAAATTCAAGGAAATTCAAGGCAATGGAAAGGAAATTCAAGGATATTCAATGAAAATTCAAGGAAATGGCAAGAAAATTCAAGGAAATTCAAGGAAATGGCAAGGAAAGTCAAGGAAATTCAAGGAAATGGCAAGGAAATTCAAGGAAATTCAAGGATATTCAAGGAAATGGAAAAGAAATGGCAAGGAAATTCAAGGAAATTCAAGGAAATGGCAAGGAAATTCAAGGAAATTCAAGGAAATGGCAAGGAAATTCAAGGAAATGGCAAGGAAATTCAAGGAAATGGCAAGGAAATTCAAGGAAATTCAAAAAAATGGAAGGAAATTCAAGGAAATTCAAGGAAATGGCAAGGCAAGGCAAGGAAATCCAAGGAAATCCAAGGAAATTCAAGGATATGGCAAGGAAATTAAAGCAAATGGCAAGGAAACTCAAGGAAATTCAAAGAAATTCAAGGAAATGGCAATGAAATTCAAGGAAATTCAAGGAAATGGCAAGGCAAGGAAAGGAAATTCACAGAAATGGAAAGGAAATTCAGGGAAATTCAAGGAAATTCAAGGAAATGGCAAGGAAATTCAGGGAAATTCAAGGAAATTCAAAAAAATGGCAAGGAAATTCAAGGAAATGGCAAGGAAATTCAAGGAAATGGCAAGGAAAGTCAAGGAAATTCAAGGAAATGGAAGGCAAGGAAAGAAAATTAAATGAAATGGCAAACAAATTCAAGGAAGTTCAAGGAAGTTTAAGGAAATGGAAAGGATATTCAAGGAAATTCAAGGAAATTCAAGGAAATGGCAAAGAAATTCAAGGAAATTCAAGGCGATGGAAAGGAAATTCAAGGATATTCAAGGAAATTCAAGGAAATGGCAAGAATATTCAAGGAAATTCAAGGAAATGGCAAGGCAAGGCAAGGAAATTCAAGGAAATTCAAGGAACTGGCAAGGAAATTCAAGGAAATTGAATGAAATTCAAGGAAATGGCAAGGAAATTCAAGGAAATGGCAAGGAAAGTCAAGGAAATTCAAGGAAATGGAAGGTAAGAAAAGAAAATTAAATGAAATGGCAAGGAAATTCAAGGAAATTCAAGGCAATGGCAAGGAAATTAAAGGATATTCAAGGAAATTCAAGGAAATGGCAAGAAAATTCAAGGAAATTCAAGGAAATGGCAAGGCAAGGCAAGGAAATTAAAAAAAAAGGCAAGGAAATTCAAGGAATTTCAAGGAAATTCAAGGAAATGGCAAGGATATTCAAGGAAATTCAAGGAAATTGCAAGGAAATTGAATGAAATAGGAAAGCAAGGCAAGGAAATTCAAGGAAATTCAAGGAAATTCAAGGAACTGGCAAGGAAATTCAAGGAAATTCAAGGAAAAGGCAAGGAAATTCAAGGAAATTGAAGGAAATGGCAAGGCAAAGCAAGGAAATTCAAGGCAATTCAAGGAAATGGCAAGGAAATTCAAGGAAATTCAAGGAAATGGCAAGGCAAAGCAAGGAAATTCAAGGCAATTCAAGGAAATTGCAAGGAAATTCAAGGAAATTCAAGACAATGGCAAGGAAATTCAAGGAAATTAAAGGAAATGGCAAGGAAATTCAAGGAAATTCAAGGAAATGGCAAGGCAAAGCAAGGAAATTCAAGGAAATTCAAGAAAATTCAAGGAAATTCAAGGAAATGGCAAGGAAATTCAAGGAAATTCAAGGAAATTCAAGGAAATTCAAGGAAATTCAAGGAAATGGCAAGGAATTTCAAGGAAATTCAAGGAAATGGCAAGGAAATTCAAGGGAGTTCAAGGATATTCAAGGAAATGGCAAAGAAATGGCAAGGAAATTCAAGGAAATTCAAGGAAATGGCAAGGAAATTCAAGTAAATTCAAGGAAATGGCAAGGAAATTCAAGGAAATTCAAAAAAATGGAAGGAAATCCAAGGAAATTCAAGGAAATTCAAGGATATGGCAAGGAAATTAAAGCAAATGGCAAGGAAATTCAAGGAAATTCAAGGAAATTCAAGGAAATGGCAAGGCAAGGAAAGGAAATTCACAGAAATGGAAAGGAAATTCAGGGAAATTCAAGGAAATTCAAGGAAATGGCAAGGAAATTCAGGGAAATTCAAGGTAATTCAAGGAAATGGCAAGGAAATTCAAGGAAATGGCAAGGAAATTCAAGGAAATGGCAAGGAAAGTCAAGGAAATTCAAGGAAATGGAAGTCAAGGAAAGAAAATTAAATGAAATGGCAAAGAAATTCAAGGAAGTTCAAGGAAGTAAAAGGAAATGGCAAGGATATTCAAGGAAATTCAAGGAAATTCAAGGAAATGGCAAGAAAATTGAAGGAAATGGCAAGGCAAGGCAAGGAAATTCAAGGAAATTCAAGGAAATTCAAGGAACTGGCAAGGAACTTCAAGGAAATTGAAGGAAATTCAAGGAACTGGCAAGGAAATTGAAGGAAATTCAAGGAAATTCAAGGAAATTCAAGTAAATTGAAGGAAATGGCAAGGAAATTCAAGGAAATTCAAGGCAATGGCAAGGAAATTCAAGGAAATTCAAGGAAATGCCAAGGCAAGGAAAGGAAATTCAAGAAAACGGCAAGGAAAAAGCAGGAAAATTCAAGGAAATTCAAGGAAATGACAAGGAAATTCAAGGAAAATCAAGGAAATTCAAGGAAATGCAAGGATATTCAAGGAAATTGAAGGAAATGGGAAGGAAATTCAAGGAAATTCAAGGAAATTCAAGGAAATTCAATTAAATTCAAGGAAATGGCAAGGAAATTCAAGGAAATTCAAGGAAATGGCAAGGAAATTGAGGGAAATTCAAGGAAATGGAAGGCAAGTAAAGAAAATTCAAGGAAATGGCAAGGAAAATCAAGGAAATTCAAGGAAAATCAAGGAAATTCAAGGAAATTCAAGGAAATGGCAAGGATATTCAAGGAAATTCAAGGAAATTCAAGGAAATGGCAATAAAATTGAAGGAAATGGCAAGGCAAGGCAAGGAAATTCAAGGAAATTCAAGGAAATTCAAGGAACTGGCAAGGAAATTCAAGGAAAATCAAGGAAATTCAAGGAAATTCAAGGAAATTCAAGGAAATGGCAAGGAAATTCAAGGAAATGGCAAGGAAATTCAAGGAAATGGCAAAGAAATGCAAGGAAATTCAAGGCAATGGCAAGGAAATTAAAGGATAATCAAGGAAATTCAAGGAAATGGCAAGGCAAGGCAAGGAAATTCAAGGAAATGGCAAGGAAATGGCAAGGAAATTCAAGGAAATTCAAGGAAATGGCAAGGAAATTGAGGGAAATTCAAGGAAATGGAAGGCAAGTAAAGAAAATTCAAGGAAATGGCAAGGAAAATCAAGGAAATTCAAGGAAATTCAAGGAAAATTAAGGAAATTCAAGGAAATTCAAGGAAATGGCAAGGAGATTCAAGGAAATTCAAGGCAATGGCAAGGAAATTCAAGGAAATTCAAGGAAATGGAAGGCAAGGAAAGAAAATTAAATGAAATGGCAAACAAATTCAAGGAAGTTCAAGGAAGTTTAAGGAAATGGAAAGGATATTCAAGGAAATTCAAGGAAATTCAAGGAAATGGCAAAGAAATTCAAGGAAATTCAAGGCGATGGAAAGGAAATTCAAGGATATTCAAGGAAATTCAAGGAAATGGCAAGAATATTCAAGGAAATTCAAGGAAATGGCAAGGCAAGGCAAGGAAATTCAAGGAAATTCAAGGAACTGGCAAGAAAATTCAAGGAAATTGAATGAAATTCAAGGAAATGGCAAGGAAATTCAAGGAAATGGCAAGGAAAGTCAAGGAAATTCAAGGAAATGGAAGGTAAGAAAAGAAAATTAAATGAAATGGCAAGGAAATTCAAGGAAATTCAAGGCAATGGCAAGGAAATTAAAGGATATTCAAGGAAATTCAAGGAAATGGCAAGAAAATTCAAGGAAATTCAAGGAAATGGCAAGGCAAGGCAAGGAAATTAAAAAAAAGGCAAGGAAATTCAAGGAATTTCAAGGAAATTCAAGGAAATGGCAAGGATATTCAAGGAAATTCAAGGAAATTGCAAGGAAATTGAATGAAATAGCAAAGCAAGGCAAGGAAATTCAAGGAAATTCAAGGAAATTCAAGGAACTGGCAAGGAAATTCAAGGAAATTCAAGGAAAAGGCAAGGAAATTCAAGGAAATTGAAGGAAATGGCAAGGCAAAGCAAGGAAATTCAAGGCAATTCAAGGAAATTGCAAGGAAATTCAAGGAAATTCAAGGAAATGGCAAGGCAAAGCAAGGAAATTCAAGGCAATTCAAGGAAATTGCAAGGAAATTCAAGGAAATTCAAGACAATGGCAAGGAAATTCAAGGAAATTCAAGACAATGGCAAGGAAATTCAAGGAAATTAAAGGAAATGGCAAGAAAATTCAAGGAAATTCAAGGAAATGGCAAGGAAATTCAAGGAAATTCAAGGAAATTCAAGGAAATTCAAGGAAATTCAAGGAAATGGCCAGACAAGGAAAGGAAATCCAAGGAAATCCAAGGAAATTCAAGGATATGGCAAAGAAATTCAAGGAAATTCAAAGAAATTCAAGGAAACGCCAAGGAAATTCAAGGAAATTCAAGGAAATGGCAAGGCAAGGAAAGGAAATTCAAGGGAATGAAAAGGAAATTCAGGGAAATTCAAGGAAATTCAAGGAAATGGAAAGGAAATTCAGGGAAATTCAAGGAAATTCAAGGAAATGGCAAGGAAATTCAAGGAAATGGCAAGGAAATTCAAGGAAATGGCAAGGCAAGGCAAGGAAATTCAAGGAAATGGAAGGCAAGGAAAGAAAATTAAATGAAATGGCAAGGAAATTCAAGGAAATTCAAGGAAATGGCAAGGCAAGGAAAGGAAATTCAAGGGAATGGAAAGGAAATTCAGGGAAATTCAAGGAAATTCAAGGAAATGGAAAGGAAATTCAGGGAAATTCAAGGAATTTCAAGGAAATGGCAAGGAAATTCAAGGAAATGGCAAGGAAATTCAAGGAAATGGCAAGGCAAGGCAAGGAAATTCAAGGAAATGGAAGGCAAGGAAAGAAAATTAAATGAAATGGCAAGGAAATTCAAGGAAATTCAAGGAAATGGCAAGCAAATTCAAAGAAATGGCAAGGAAATTCAAAGAATTTCAAGGAAATTCAAGGAAATGGCAAAGAAATTCAAGGAAATTCAAGGCAATGGAAAGGAAATTCAAGGATATTCAATGAAAATTCAAGGAAATGGCAAGAAAATTCAAGGAAATTCAAGGAAATGGCAAGGAAAGTCAAGGAAATTCAAGGAAATGGCAAGGAAATTCAAGGAAATTCAAGGATATTCAAGGAAATGGAAAAGAAATGGCAAGGAAATTCAAGGAAATTCAAGGAAATGGCAAGGAAATTCAAGGAAATTCAAGGAAATGGCAAGGAAATTCAAGGAAATTCAAGTAAATTCAAGGAAATGGCAAGGCAAGGCAAGGAAATCCAAGGAAATCCAAGGAAATTCAAGGATATGGCAAGGAAATTAAAGCAAATGGCAAGGAAACTCAAGGAAATTCAAAGAAATTCAAGGAAATGGCAATGAAATTCAAGGAAATTCAAGGAAATGGCAAGGCAAGGAAAGGAAATTCACAGAAATGGAAAGGAAATTCAGGGAAATTCAAGGAAATTCAAGGAAATGGCAAGGAAATTCAGGGAAATTCAAGGAAATTCAAAAAAATGGCAAGGAAATTCAAGGAAATGGCAAGGAAATTCAAGGAAATGGCAAGGAAAGTCAAGGAAATTCAAGGAAATGGAAGGCAAGGAAAGAAAATTAAATGAAATGGCAAACAAATTCAAGGAAGTTCAAGGAAGTTTAAGGAAATGGAAAGGATATTCAAGGAAATTCAAGGAAATTCAAGGAAATGGCAAAGAAATTCAAGGAAATTCAAGGCGATGGAAAGGAAATTCAAGGATATTCAAGGAAATTCAAGGAAATGGCAAGAATATTCAAGGAAATTCAAGGAAATGGCAAGGCAAGGCAAGGAAATTCAAGGAAATTCAAGGAACTGGCAAGGAAATTCAAGGAAATTGAATGAAATTCAAGGAAATGGCAAGGAAATTCAAGGAAATGGCAAGGAAAGTCAAGGAAATTCAAGGAAATGGAAGGTAAGAAAAGAAAATTAAATTAAATGGCAAGGAAATTCAAGGAAATTCAAGGCAATGGCAAGGAAATTAAAGGATATTCAAGGAAATTCAAGGAAATGGCAAGAAAATTCAAGGAAATTCAAGGAAATGGCAAGGCAAGGCAAGGAAATTAAAAAAAAAGGCAAGGAAATTCAAGGAATTTCAAGGAAATTCAAGGAAATGGCAAGGATATTCAAGGAAATTCAAGGAAATTGCAAGGAAATTGAATGAAATAGGAAAGCAAGGCAAGGAAATTCAAGGAAATTCAAGGAAATTCAAGGAACTGGCAAGGAAATTCAAGGAAATTCAAGGAAAAGGCAAGGAAATTCAAGGAAATTGAAGGAAATGGCAAGGCAAAGCAAGGAAATTCAAGGCAATTCAAGGAAATGGCAAGGAAATTCAAGGAAATTCAAGGAAATGGCAAGGCAAAGCAAGGAAATTCAAGGCAATTCAAGGAAATTGCAAGGAAATTCAAGGAAATTCAAGACAATGGCAAGGAAATTCAAGGAAATTAAAGGAAATGGCAAGGAAATTCAAGGAAATTCAAGGAAATGGCAAGGCAAAGCAAGGAAATTCAAGGAAATTCAAGAAAATTCAAGGAAATTCAAGGAAATGGCAAGGAAATTCAAGGAAATTCAAGGAAATTCAAGGAAATTCAAGGAAATTCAAGGAAATGGCAAGGAATTTCAAGGAAATTCAAGGAAATGGCAAGGAAATTCAAGGGAGTTCAAGGATATTCAAGGAAATGGCAAAGAAATGGCAAGGAAATTCAAGGAAATTCAAGGAAATGGCAAGGAAATTCAAGTAAATTCAAGGAAATGGCAAGGAAATTCAAGGAAATTCAAAAAAATGGAAGGAAATCCAAGGAAATTCAAGGAAATTCAAGGATATGGCAAGGAAATTAAAGCAAATGGCAAGGAAATTCAAGGAAATTCAAGGAAATTCAAGGAAATGGCAAGGCAAGGAAAGGAAATTCACAGAAATGGAAAGGAAATTCAGGGAAATTCAAGGAAATTCAAGGAAATGGCAAGGAAATTCAGGGAAATTCAAGGTAATTCAAGGAAATGGCAAGGAAATTCAAGGAAATGGCAAGGAAATTCAAGGAAATGGCAAGGAAAGTCAAGGAAATTCAAGGAAATGGAAGTCAAGGAAAGAAAATTAAATGAAATGGCAAAGAAATTCAAGGAAGTTCAAGGAAGTAAAAGGAAATGGCAAGGATATTCAAGGAAATTCAAGGAAATTCAAGGAAATGGCAAGAAAATTGAAGGAAATGGCAAGGCAAGGCAAGGAAATTCAAGGAAATTCAAGGAAATTCAAGGAACTGGCAAGGAACTTCAAGGAAATTGAAGGAAATTCAAGGAACTGGCAAGGAAATTGAAGGAAATTCAAGGAAATTCAAGGAAATTCAAGTAAATTGAAGGAAATGGCAAGGAAATTCAAGGAAATTCAAGGAAATGGCAAGGAAATTCAAGGAAATTCAAGGAAATGCCAAGGCAAGGAAAGGAAATTCAAGAAAACGGCAAGGAAAAAGCAGGAAAATTCAAGGAAATTCAAGGAAATGACAAGGAAATTCAAGGAAAATCAAGGAAATTCAAGGAAATGCAAGGATATTCAAGGAAATTGAAAGAAATGGGAAGGAAATTCAAGGAAATTCAAGGAAATTCAAGGAAATTCAAGGAAATTCAATTAAATTCAAGGAAATGGCAAGGAAATTCAAGGAAATTCAAGGAAATGGCAAGGAAATTGAGGGAAATTCAAGGAAATGGAAGGCAAGTAAAGAAAATTCAAGGAAATGGCAAGGAAAATCAAGGAAATTCAAGGAAATTCAAGGAAAATCAAGGAAATTCAAGGAAATTCAAGGAAATGGCAAGGATATTCAAGGAAATTCAAGGAAATTCAAGGAAATGGCAATAAAATTGAAGGAAATGGCAAGGCAAGGCAAGGAAATTCAAGGAAATTCAAGGAAATTCAAGGAACTGGCAAGGAAATTCAAGGAAAATCAAGGAAATTCAAGGAAATTCAAGGAAATTCAAGGAAATGGCAAGGAAATTCAAGGAAATGGCAAGGAAATTCAAGGAAATGGCAAAGAAATGCAAGGAAATTCAAGGCAATGGCAAGGAAATTAAAGGATAATCAAGGAAATTCAAGGAAATGGCAAGAAAATTCAAGGAAATTCAAGGAAATGGCAAGGAAATGGCAAGGAAATTCAAGGAAATTCAAGGAAATGGCAAGGAAATTGAGGGAAATTCAAGGAAATGGAAGGCAAGTAAAGAAAATTCAAGGAAATGGCAAGGAAAATCAAGGAAATTCAAGGAAATTCAAGGAAAATTAAGGAAATTCAAGGAAATTCAAGGAAATTCAAGGAAATGGCAAGGAGATTCAAGGAAATTCAAGGCAATGGCAAGGAAATTCAAGGAAATTCAAGGAAATGGAAGGCAAGGAAAGAAAATTAAATGAAATGGCAAACAAATTCAAGGAAGTTCAAGGAAGTTTAAGGAAATGGAAAGGATATTCAAGGAAATTCAAGGAAATTCAAGGAAATGGCAAAGAAATTCAAGGAAATTCAAGGCGATGGAAAGGAAATTCAAGGATATTCAAGGAAATTCAAGGAAATGGAAAGAATATTCAAGGAAATTCAAGGAAATGGCAAGGCAAGGCAAGGAAATTCAAGGAAATTCAAGGAACTGGCAAGGAAATTCAAGGAAATTGAATGAAATTCAAGGAAATGGCAAGGAAATTCAAGGAAATGGCAAGGAAAGTCAAGGAAATTCAAGGAAATGGAAGGTAAGAAAAGAAAATTAAATGAAATGGCAAGGAAATTCAAGGAAATTCAAGGCAATGGCAAGGAAATTAAAGGATATTCAAGGAAATTCAAGGAAATGGCAAGAAAATTAAAGGAAATTCAAGGAAATGGCAAGGAAATTCAAGGAAATTCAAGGAAATTCAAGGAAATTCAAGGAAATTCAAGGAAATGGCAAGGAATTTCAAGGAAATTCAAGGAAATGGCAAGGAAATTCAAGGGAGTTCAAGGATATTCAAGGAAATGGCAAAGAAATGGCAAGGAAATTCAAGCAAATTCAAGGAAATGGCAAGGAAATTCAAGTAAATTCAAGGAAATGGCAAGGAAATTCAAGGAAATTCAAAAAAATGGAAGGAAATCCAAGGAAATTCAAGGAAATTCAAGGATATGGCAAGGAAATTAAAGCAAATGGCAAGGAAATTCAAGGAAATTCAAGGAAATTCAAGGAAATGGCAAGGCAAGGAAAGGAAATTCACAGAAATGGAAAGGAAATTCAGGGAAATTCAAGGAAATTCAAGGAAATGGCAAGGAAATTCAGGGAAATTCAAGGTAATTCAAGGAAATGGCAAGGAAATTCAAGGAAATGGCAAGGAAATTCAAGGAAATGGCAAGGAAAGTCAAGGAAATTCAAGGAAATGGAAGTCAAGGAAAGAAAATTAAATGAAATGGCAAAGAAATTCAAGGAAGTTCAAGGAAGTAAAAGGAAATGGCAAGGATATTCAAGGAAATTCAAGGAAATTCAAGGAAATGGCAAGAAAATTGAAGGAAATGGCAAGGCAAGGCAAGGAAATTCAAGGAAATTCAAGGAAATTCAAGGAACTGGCAAGGAACTTCAAGGAAATTGAAGGAAATTCAAGGAACTGGCAAGGAAATTGAAGGAAATTCAAGGAAATTCAAGGAAATTCAAGTAAATTGAAGGAAATGGCAAGGAAATTCAAGGAAATTCAAGGAAATGGCAAGGAAATTCAAGGAAATTCAAGGAAATGCCAAGGCAAGGAAAGGAAATTCAAGAAAACGGCAAGGAAAAAGCAGGAAAATTCAAGGAAATTCAAGGAAATGACAAGGAAATTCAAGGAAAATCAAGGAAATTCAAGGAAATGCAAGGATATTCAAGGAAATTGAAGGAAATGGGAAGGAAATTCAAGGAAATTCAAGGAAATTCAAGGAAATTCAAGGAAATTCAATTAAATTCAAGGAAATGGCAAGGAAATTCAAGGAAATTCAAGGAAATGGCAAGGAAATTGAGGGAAATTCAAGGAAATGGAAGGCAAGTAAAGAAAATTCAAGGAAATGGCAAGGAAAATCAAGGAAATTCAAGGAAATTCAAGGAAAATCAAGGAAATTCAAGGAAATTCAAGGAAATGGCAAGGATATTCAAGGAAATTCAAGGAAATTCAAGGAAATGGCAATAAAATTGAAGGAAATGGCAAGGCAAGGCAAGGAAATTCAAGGAAATTCAAGGAAATTCAAGGAACTGGCAAGGAAATTCAAGGAAAATCAAGGAAATTCAAGGAAATTCAAGGAAATTCAAGGAAATGGCAAGGAAATTCAAGGAAATGGCAAGGAAATTCAAGGAAATGGCAAAGAAATGCAAGGAAATTCAAGGCAATGGCAAGGAAATTAAAGGATAATCAAGGAAATTCAAGGAAATGGCAAGAAAATTCAAGGAAATTCAAGGAAATGGCAAGGAAATGGCAAGGAAATTCAAGGAAATTCAAGGAAATGGCAAGGAAATTGAGGGAAATTCAAGGAAATGGAAGGCAAGTAAAGAAAATTCAAGGAAATGGCAAGGAAAATCAAGGAAATTCAAGGAAATTCAAGGAAAATTAAGGAAATTCAAGGAAATTCAAGGAAATTCAAGGAAATTCAAGGAAATGGCAAGGAGATTCAAGGAAATTCAAGGCAATGGCAAGGAAATTCAAGGAAATTCAAAGAAATGGCAAGGAAATTCAAGGAATTTCAAGGAAATTCAAGGAAATGGCAAGGAATTTCAAGGAAATTCAAGGAAATTAAAGGAAATGGCAATAAAATTGAAGGAAATGGCAAGGCAAGGCAAGGAAATTCAAGAAAATTCAAGGAAATTCAAAAAACTGGCAAGGAAATTCAAGGAAATTGAAGGAAATTCAAGGAAATGGCAAGGAAATTGAAGGAAATTCAAGGAAATGGCAAGGAAATTCAACGAAATTCAAGGAAATAGCAAGGCAAGGAAAGGAAATTCAAAGAAACGACAAGGAAATGGCAAGAAAATTCAAGGAAATTCAAGGAACTGGCAAGGAAATTCAAGGAAATTCAAGGCAATGGCAAGGAAATTAAAGGAAATTCAAGGAAATTCAAGGAAATTCAAGGCAATGGCAAGGAAATTCAGGGAAATTCAAGGAAATTCAAGGAAATGGCAAGGAAATTCAAGGAAATGGCAAGGAAAGTCAAGGAAATTCAAGGAAATGGAAGGTAAGGAAAGAAAATTAAATGAAATGGCAAGGAAATTCAAGGAAATTCAAGGCAATGGCCAGGAAATTAAAGGATATTCAAGGAAATTCAAGGAAATGGCAAGAAAATTAAAGGAAATTCAAGGAAATGGCAAGGCAAGGCAAGGAAATTAAAGGAAATGGCAAGGAAATTCAAGGAATTTCAAGGAAATTCAAGGAAATGGCAAGGATATTCAAGGAAATTCAAGGAAATTGCAAGAAAATTGAAGGAAATGGCAAAGCAAGGCAAGGAAATTTAAGCAAATTCAAGGAAATGGCAAGGAAATTCAAGGAAATTGAAGGAAATGGCAAGGAAATTCAAGGAAATGGAAGGAAATTCAACGAAATTCAAGGAAATGGCAAGGAATTTCAAGGAAATTCAAGGAAACGGCAAGGAAATGGCAAGAAAATTCAAGGAAATTCAAGGAAATGGCAAGGCAAAGCAAGGAAATTCAAGGCAATTCAAGGAAATCACAAGGAAATTCAAGGAAATTCAAGGAAATGGCAAGGATATTCAAGGAAATTCAAGGAAATTGCAAGGAAATTGAATGAAATAGCAAAGCAAGGCAAGGAAATTCAAGGAAATTCAAGGAAATTCAAGGAACTGGCAAGGAAATTCAAGGAAATTCAAGGAAAAGGCAAGGAAATTCAAGGAAATTGAAGGAAATGGCAAGGCAAAGCAAGGAAATTCAAGGCAATTCAAGGAAATTCAAGTAAATTCAAGGAAATGGCAAGGAAATTCAAGTCGATGGCAAGGAAATTAAAGGAAAGTCAAAGAAATTCAAGGAAATGGCAAGAAAATTCAAGGAAATTCAAGGAAATGGCAAGGAAATCGAAGGAAATTCAAGGAAATTCAAGGAAATTCAAGGAAATTCAAGGAAATGGCAAGGAATTTCAAGGAAATTCAAGGAAATGGCAAGGAAATTCAAGGGAGTTCAAGGATATTCAAGGAAATGGCAAAGAAATGGCAAGGAAATTCAAGGAAATTCAAGGAAATGGCAAGGAAATTCAAGTAAATTCAAGGAAATGGCAAGGAAATTCAAGGAAATTCAAAAAAATGGAAGGAAATCCAAGGAAATTCAAGGAAATTCAAGGATATGGCAAGGAAATTAAAGCAAATGGCAAGGAAATTCAAGGAAATTCAAGGAAATTCAAGGAAATGGCAAGGCAAGGAAAGGAAATTCACAGAAATGGAAAGGAAATTCAGGGAAATTCAAGGAAATTCAAGGAAATGGCAAGGAAATTCAGGGAAATTCAAGGTAATTCAAGGAAATGGCAAGGAAATTCAAGGAAATGGCAAGGAAATTCAAGGAAATGGCAAGGAAAGTCAAGGAAATTCAAGGAAATGGAAGTCAAGGAAAGAAAATTAAATGAAATGGCAAAGAAATTCAAGGAAGTTCAAGGAAGTAAAAGGAAATGGCAAGGATATTCAAGGAAATTCAAGGAAATTCAAGGAAATGGCAAGAAAATTGAAGGAAATGGCAAGGCAAGGCAAGGAAATTCAAGGAAATTCAAGGAAATTCAAGGAACTGGCAAGGAACTTCAAGGAAATTGAAGGAAATTCAAGGAACTGGCAAGGAAATTGAAGGAAATTCAAGGAAATTCAAGGAAATTCAAGTAAATTGAAGGAAATGGCAAGGAAATTCAAGGAAATTCAAGGAAATGGCAAGGAAATTCAAGGAAATTCAAGGAAATGCCAAGGCAAGGAAAGGAAATTCAAGAAAACGGCAAGGAAAAAGCAGGAAAATTCAAGGAAATTCAAGGAAATGACAAGGAAATTCAAGGAAAATCAAGGAAATTCAAGGAAATGCAAGGATATTCAAGGAAATTGAAGGAAATGGGAAGGAAATTCAAGGAAATTCAAGGAAATTCAAGGAAATTCAAGGAAATTCAAGGAAATTCAATTAAATTCAAGGAAATGGCAAGGAAATTCAAGGAAATTCAAGGAAATGGCAAGGAAATTGAGGGAAATTCAAGGAAATGGAAGGCAAGTAAAGAAAATTCAAGGAAATGGCAAGGAAAATCAAGGAAATTCAAGGAAATTCAAGGAAAATCAAGGAAATTCAAGGAAATTCAAGGAAATGGCAAGGATATTCAAGGAAATTCAAGGAAATTCAAGGAAATGGCAATAAAATTGAAGGAAATGGCAAGGCAAGGCAAGGAAATTCAAGGAAATTCAAGGAAATTCAAGGAACTGGCAAGGAAATTCAAGGAAAATCAAGGAAATTCAAGGAAATTCAAGGAAATTCAAGGAAATGGCAAGGAAATTCAAGGAAATGGCAAGGAAATTCAAGGAAATGGCAAAGAAATGCAAGGAAATTCAAGGCAATGGCAAGGAAATTAAAGGATAATCAAGGAAATTCAAGGAAATGGCAAGAAAATTCAAGGAAATTCAAGGAAATGGCAAGGAAATGGCAAGGAAATTCAAGGAAATTCAAGGAAATGGCAAGGAAATTGAGGGAAATTCAAGGAAATGGAAGGCAAGTAAAGAAAATTCAAGGAAATGGCAAGGAAAATCAAGGAAATTCAAGGAAATTCAAGGAAAATTAAGGAAATTCAAGGAAATTCAAGGAAATTCAAGGAAATGGCAAGGAGATTCAAGGAAATTCAAGGCAATGGCAAGGAAATTCAAGGAAATTCAAAGAAATGGCAAGGAAATTCAAGGAATTTCAAGGAAATTCAAGGAAATGGCAAGGAATTTCAAGGAAATTCAAGGAAATTAAAGGAAATGGCAATAAAATTGAAGGAAATGGCAAGGCAAGGCAAGGAAATTCAAGAAAATTCAAGGAAATTCAAAAAACTGGCAAGGAAATTCAAGGAAATTGAAGGAAATTCAAGGAAATGGCAAGGAAATTGAAGGAAATTCAAGGAAATGGCAAGGAAATTCAACGAAATTCAAGGAAATAGCAAGGCAAGGAAAGGAAATTCAAAGAAACGACAAGGAAATGGCAAGAAAATTCAAGGAAATTCAAGGAACTGGCAAGGAAATTCAAGGAAATTCAAGGCAATGGCAAGGAAATTAAAGGAAATTCAAGGAAATTCAAGGAAATTCAAGGCAATGGCAAGGAAATTCAGGGAAATTCAAGGAAATTCAAGGAAATGGCAAGGAAATTCAAGGAAATGGCAAGGAAAGTCAAGGAAATTCAAGGAAATGGAAGGTAAGGAAAGAAAATTAAATGAAATGGCAAGGAAATTCAAGGAAATTCAAGGCAATGGCCAGGAAATTAAAGGATATTCAAGGAAATTCAAGGAAATGGCAAGAAAATTAAAGGAAATTCAAGGAAATGGCAAGGCAAGGCAAGGAAATTAAAGGAAATGGCAAGGAAATTCAAGGAATTTCAAGGAAATTCAAGGAAATGGCAAGGATATTCAAGGAAATTCAAGGAAATTGCAAGAAAATTGAAGGAAATGGCAAAGCAAGGCAAGGAAATTTAAGCAAATTCAAGGAAATGGCAAGGAAATTCAAGGAAATTGAAGGAAATGGCAAGGAAATTCAAGGAAATGGAAGGAAATTCAACGAAATTCAAGGAAATGGCAAGGAATTTCAAGGAAATTCAAGGAAACGGCAAGGAAATGGCAAGAAAATTCAAGGAAATTCAAGGAAATGGCAAGGCAAAGCAAGGAAATTCAAGGCAATTCAAGGAAATCACAAGGAAATTCAAGGAAATTCAAGGAAATGGCAAGGATATTCAAGGAAATTCAAGGAAATTGCAAGGAAATTGAATGAAATAGCAAAGCAAGGCAAGGAAATTCAAGGAAATTCAAGGAAATTCAAGGAACTGGCAAGGAAATTCAAGGAAATTCAAGGAAAAGGCAAGGAAATTCAAGGAAATTGAAGGAAATGGCAAGGCAAAGCAAGGAAATTCAAGGCAATTCAAGGAAATTCAAGTAAATTCAAGGAAATGGCAAGGAAATTCAAGTCGATGGCAAGGAAATTAAAGGAAAGTCAAAGAAATTCAAGGAAATGGCAAGAAAATTCAAGGAAATTCAAGGAAATGGCAAGGAAATCGAAGGAAATTCAAGGAAATGGCAAGGCAAGGAAAGGAAATCCAAGGAAATGGCAAGGAAATTGAAGGAATTTCAAGGAAATTCAAGGAAATGGCAAGGATATTCAAGGAAATTCAAGGAAATTCAAGGAAATTCAAGGAAATGACAAGAAAATCGAAGGGAATGGCAAGGCAAGGCAAGGAAATTCAAGGAAATTCAAGGAAAGTCAAGGAAATTCAAGGAACTGGCAAGGAAATTCAAGGAAATTGAAGGAAATTCAAGGAAATGGCAAGGAAATTGAAGGAAATTCAAGGAAATTCAAGGAAATTCAAGGAAATTGAAGGAAATGGAAAGGAAATTCAAGGAAATTCAAGGAAATTCAAGGAAATTCAAGGAAATGGCAAGGAAATTCAAGGAAATTCAAGGAAATTCAAGGAAATGGCAAGGAAATTCAAAGAAATTCAAGGAAATGGCAAGGCAAGTAAAAAGAAATCAAGGAAACGTCAAGGAAATGGCAGAAAATTCAAGGAAATGACAAGGAAATTCAAGGAAAATCAAGGAAATTAAAGGAAATTCAAGGAAATTCAAGGAAATGGCAAGGAAATTCAAGGAAATGGCAAGGAAATTCAAGGAAATGGCAAAGAAATGCAAGGAAATTCAAGGCAATGGCAAGGAAATTAAAGGATAATCAAGGAAATTCAAGGAAATGGCAAGAAAATTCAAGGAAATTCAAGGAAATGGCAAGGCAAGGCAAGGAAATTCAAGGAAATGGCAAGGAAATGGCAAGGAAATTCAAGGAAATTCAAGGAAATGGCAAGGAAATTGAGGGAAATTCAAGGAAATGGAAGGCAAGTAAAGAAAATTCAAGGAAATGGCAAGGAAAATCAAGGAAATTCAAGGAAATTCAAGGAAAATCAAGGAAATTCAAGGAAATTCAAGGTAATTCAAGGAAATGGCAAGGAGATTCAAGGAAATTCAAGGCAATGGCAAGGAAATTCAAGGAAATTCAAGGAAATGGCAAGGAAATTCAAGGAAATTCAAGGAAATTCAAGGAACTGGCAAGGAAATTCAAGGAAATTGAAGGAAATTCAAGGAAATGGCAAGGAAATTGAAGGAAATTCAAGGAAATGGCAAGGAAATTCAAGGAAATTGAAGGAAATGGAGAGGAAATTCAAGGAAATTCAAGGAAATTCAAGGAAATGGCAAGGAAATTCAACGAAATTCAAGGAAATGGCAAGGCAAGGAAAGGAAATTCAAAGAAACGGCAAGGAAATGGCAAGAAAATTCAAGGAAATTCAAGGAAATGACAAGGAAATTCAAGGAAATTCAAGGCAATGGCAAGGAAATTAAAGGATAATCAAGGAAATTCAAGGAAATGGCAAGGCAAGGCAAGGAAATTCAAGGAAATGGCAAGGAAATGGCAAGGAAATTCAAGGAAATACAAGGAAATGGCAAGGAAATTGAGGGAAATTCAAGGAAATGGAAGGCAAGTAAAGAAAATTCAAGGAAATGGCAAGGAAAATCAAGGAAATTCAAGGAAATTCAAGGAAAATCAAGGAAATTCAAGGAAATTCAAGGTAATTCAAGGAAATGGCAAGGAGATTCAAGGAAATTCAAGGCAATGGCAAGGAAATTCAAGGAAATTCAAGGAAATGGCAAGGAAATTCAAGGAAATTCAAGGAAATTCAAGGAACTGGCAAGGAAATTCAAGGAAATTGAAGGAAATTCAAGGAAATGGCAAGGAAATTGAAGGAAATTCAAGGAAATGGCAAGGAAATTCAAGGAAATTGAAGGAAATGGAGAGGAAATTCAAGGAAATTCAAGGAAATTCAAGGAAATGGCAAGGAAATTCAACGAAATTCAAGGAAATGGCAAGGCAAGGCAAGGAAATTCAAAGAAACGGCAAGGAAATGGCAAGAAAATTCAAGGAAATTCAAGGAAATGACAAGGAAATTCAAGGAAATTCAAGGCAATGGCAAGGAAATTAAAGGAAATTCAAGGAAATTCAAGGAAATTCAAGGCAATGGCAAGGAAATTAAAGGAAATTCAAGGAAATTCAAGGAAATGGCAAGGAAATTCAGGGAAATGGCAAGGAAATTCAAGGAAATGGCAAGGAAATTCAAGGAAATGGCAAGGAAAGTCAAGGAAATTCAAGGAAATGGAAGGTAAGGAAAGAAAATTAAATGAAATGGCAAGGAAATTCAAGGAAATTCAAGGCAATGGCCAGGAAATTAAAGGATATTCAAGGAAATTCAAGGAAATTCAAGGAAATGGCAAGAAAATTAAAGGAAATTCAAGGAAATGACAAGGCAAGGCAAGGAAATTAAAGGAAATGGAAGGCAAGGAAAGAAAATTAAATGAAATGGCAAGGAAATTCAAGGAAATTCAAGGAAATGGCAAGCAAATTCAAGGAAATGGCAAGGAAATTCAAAGAATTTCAAGGAAATTCAAGGAAATGGCAAAGAAATTCAAGGAAATTCAAGGCAATGGAAAGGAAATTCAAGGATATTCAAGGAAACTCAAGGAAATGGCAAGAAAATTCAAGGAAATTCAAGGAAATGGCAAGGAAAGTCAAGGAAATTCAAGGAAATGGCAAGGAAATTCAAGGAAATTCAAGGATATTCAAGGAAATGGAAAAGAAATGGCAAGGAAATTCAAGGAAATTCAAGGAAATGGCAAGGAAATTCAAGGAAATTCAAGGAAATGGCAAGGAAATTCAAGGAAATTCAAGTAAATTCAAGGAAATGGCAAGGAAATTCAAGGAAATTCAAAAAAATGGAAGGAAATTCAAGGAAATTCAAGGAAATGGCAAGGCAAGGCAAGGAAATCCAAGGAAATCCAAGGAAATTCAAGGATATGGCAAGGAAATTAAAGCAAATGGCAAGGAAATTCAAGGAAATTCAAAGAAATTCAAGGAAATGGCAATGAAATTCAAGGAAATTCAAGGAAATGGCAAGGCAAGGAAAGGAAATTCACAGAAATGGAAAGGAAATTCAGGGAAATTCAAGGAAATTCAAGGAAATGGCAAGGAAATTCAGGGAAATTCAAGGAAATTCAAAAAAATGGCAAGGAAATGGCAAGGAAATTCAAGGAAATGGCAAGGAAAGTCAAGGAAATTCAAGGAAATGGAAGGCAAGGAAAGAAAATTAAATGAAATGGCAAAGAAATTCAAGGAAGTTCAAGGAAGTTCAAGGAAATGGAAAGGATATTCAAGGAAATTCAAGGAAATTCTAGGAAATGGCAAAGAAATTCAAGGAAATTCAAGGCAATGGAAAGGAAATTAAAGGATATTCAAGGAAATTCAAGGAAATGGCAAGAAAATTCAAGGAAATTCAAGGAAATGGCAAGGCAAGGCAAGGAAATTCAAGGAAATTCAAGGAACTGGCAAGGAAATTCAAGGAAATTGAATGAAATTCAAGGAAATGGCAAGGAAATTCAAGGAAATGGCAAGGAAAGTCAAGGAAATTCAAGGAAATGGAAGGTAAGAAAAAAAATTAAATGAAATGGCAAGGAAATTCAAGGAAATTCAAGGCAATGGCAAGGAAATTAAAGGATATTCAAGGAAATTCAAGGAAATGGCAAGAAAATTCAAGGAAATTCAAGGAAATGGCAAGGCAAGGCAAGGAAATTAATAAAAAAGGCAAGGAAATTCAAGGAATTTCAAGGAAATTCAAGGAAATGGCAAGGATATTCAAGGAAATTCAAGGAAATTGCAAGGAAATTGAATGAAATAGCAAAGCAAGGCAAAGAAATTCAAGGAAATTCAAGGAAATTCAAGGAACTGGCAAGGAAATTCAAGGAAATTCAAGGAAAAGGCAAGGAAATTCAAGGAAATTGAAGGAAATGGCAAGGCAAAGCAAGGAAATTCAAGGCAATTCAAGGAAATTCAAGTAAATTCAAGGAAATGGCAAGGAAATTCAAGTCGATGGCAAGGAAATTAAAGGAAAGTCAAAGAAATTCAAGGAAATGGCAAGAAAATTCAAGGAAATTCAAGGAAATGGCAAGGAAATCGAAGGAAATTCAAGGAAATGGCAAGGCAAGGAAAGGAAATCCAAGGAAATGGCAAGGAAATTCAAGGAATTTCAAGGAAATTCAAGGAAATGGCAAGGATATTCAAGGAAATTCAAGGAAATTCAAGGAAATGACAAGAAAATCGAAGGGAATGGCAAGGCAAGGCAAGGAAATTCAAGGAAATTCAAGGAAAGTCAAGGAAATTCAAGGAACTGGCAAGGAAATTCAAGGAAATTGAAGGAAATTCAAGGAAATGGCAAGGAAATTGAAGGAAATTCAAGGAAATTCAAGGAAATTCAAGGAAATTCAAGGAAATGGCAAGGAAATTCAAGGAAATTCAAGGAAATGGAAGGAAATACAAGCAAATACAATAAAATTCAAGGAAATGCAAGGATATTCAAGGAAATTGAATGAAATGGCAAGGAAATTCAAGGAAATTCAAGGAAATGGAAGGAAATGGCAAGGAAATTCAAAGAAATTCAAGGAAATGGCAAGGCAAGTAAAAAAAAATCAAGGAAACGTCAAGGAAATGGCAGAAAATTCAAGGAAATGACAAGGAAATTCAAGGAAAATCAAGGAAATTAAAGGAAATTCAAGGAAATTCAAGGAAATGGCAAGGAAATTCAAGGAAATGGCAAGGAAATTCAAGGAAATGGCAAAGAAATGCAAGGAAATTCAAGGCAATGGCAAGGAAATTAAAGGATAATCAAGGAAATTCAAGGAAATGGCAAGAAAATTCAAGGAAATTCAAGGAAATGGCAAGGCAAGGCAAGGAAATTCAAGGAAATGGCAAGGAAATGGCAAGGAAATTCAAGGAAATTCAAGGAAATGGCAAGGAAATTGAGGGAAATTCAAGGAAATGGAAGGCAAGTAAAGAAAATTCAAGGAAATGGCAAGGAAAATCAAGGAAATTCAAGGAAATTCAAGGAAAATCAAGGAAATTCAAGGAAATTCAAGGAAATGGCAAGGATATTCAAGGAAATTCAAGGAAATTCAAGGAAATTCAAGGAAATGACAAGAAAATCGAAGGGAATGGCAAGGCAAGGCAAGGAAATTCAAGGAAATTCAAGGAAAGTCAAGGAAATTCAAGGAACTGGCAAGGAAATTCAAGGAAATTGAAGGAAATTCAAGGAAATGGCAAGGAAATTGAAGGAAATTCAAGGAAATGGCAAGGAAATTCAAGGAAATTGAAGGAAATGGAAAGGAAATTCAAGGAAATTCAAGGAAATTCAAGGAAATTCAAGGAAATGGCAAGGAAATTCAAGGAAATTCAAGGAAATTCAAGGAAATGGCAAGGAAATTCAAAGAAATTCAAGGAAATGGCAAGGCAAGTAAAAAAAAATCAAGGAAACGTCAAGGAAATGGCAGAAAATTCAAGGAAATGACAAGGAAATTCAAGGAAAATCAAGGAAATTAAAGGAAATTCAAGGAAATTCAAGGAAATGGCAAGGAAATTCAAGGAAATGGCAAGGAAATTCAAGGAAATGGCAAAGAAATGCAAGGAAATTCAAGGCAATGGCAAGGAAATTAAAGGATAATCAAGGAAATTCAAGGAAATGGCAAGAAAATTCAAGGAAATTCAAGGAAATGGCAAGGCAAGGCAAGGAAATTCAAGGAAATGGCAAGGAAATGGCAAGGAAATTCAAGGAAATTCAAGGAAATGGCAAGGAAATTGAGGGAAATTCAAGGAAATGGAAGGCAAGTAAAGAAAATTCAAGGAAATGGCAAGGAAAATCAAGGAAATTCAAGGAAATTCAAGGAAAATCAAGGAAATTCAAGGAAATTCAAGGTAATTCAAGGAAATGGCAAGGAGATTCAAGGAAATTCAAGGAAATGGCAAGGAAATTCAAGGAAATTCAAGGAAATGGCAAGGAAATTCAAGGAAATTCAAGGAAATTCAAGGAACTGGCAAGGAAATTCAAGGAAATTGAAGGAAATTCAAGGAAATGGCAAGGAAATTGAAGGAAATTCAAGGAAATGGCAAGGAAATTCAAGGAAATTGAAGGAAATGGAGAGGAAATTCAAGGAAATTCAAGGAAATTCAAGGAAATGGCAAGGAAATTCAAGGAAATGGCAAGGCAAGGAAAGGAAATTCAAAGAAACGGCAAGGAAATGGCAAGAAAATTCAAGGAAATTCAAGGAAATGACAAGGAAATTCAAGGAAATTCAAGGCAATGGCAAGGAAATTAAAGGATAATCAAGGAAATTCAAGGAAATGGCAAGAAAATTCAAGGAAATTCAAGGAAATGGCAAGGCAAGGCAAGGAAATTCAAGGAAATGGCAAGGAAATGGCAAGGAAATTCAAGGAAATACAAGGAAATGGCAAGGAAATTGAGGGAAATTCAAGGAAATGGAAGGCAAGTAAAGAAAATTCAAGGAAATGGCAAGGAAAATCAAGGAAATTCAAGGTAATTCAAGGAAATGGCAAGGAGATTCAAGGAAATTCAAGGCAATGGCAAGGAAATTCAAGGAAATTCAAGGAAATGGCAAGGAAATTCAAGGAAATTCAAGGAAATTCAAGGAAATGGCAAGGAAATTCAAGGAAATTGAAGGAAATTCAAGGAAATGGCAAGGAAATTGAAGGAAATTCAGGGAAATGGCAAGGAAATTCAAGGAAATTGAAGGAAATGGAGAGGAAATTCAAGGAAATTCAAGGAAATTCAAGGAAATGGCAAGGAAATTCAACGAAATTCAAGGAAATGGCAAGGCAAGGCAAGGAAATTCAAAGAAACGGCAAGGAAATGGCAAGAAAATTCAAGGAAATTCAAGGAAATGACAAGGAAATTCAAGGAAATTCAAGGCAATGGCAAGGAAATTAAAGGAAATTCAAGGAAATTCAAGGAAATTCAAGGCAATGGCAAGGAAATTAAAGGAAATTCAAGGAAATTCAAGGAAATGGCAAGGAAATTCAGGGAAATGGCAAGGAAATTCAAGGAAATGGCAAGGAAATTCAAGGAAATGGCAAGGAAATTCAAGGAAATTCAAGGAAATGGAAGGTAAGGAAAGAAAATTAAATGAAATGGCAAGGAAATTCAAGGAAATTCAAGGCAATGGCCAGGAAATTAAAGGATATTCAAGGAAATTCAAGGAAATTCAAGGAAATGGCAAGAAAATTAAAGGAAATTCAAGGAAATGACAAGGCAAGGCAAGGAAATTAAAGGAAATGGAAGGCAAGGAAAGAAAATTAAATGAAATGGCAAGGAAATTCAAGGAAATTCAAGGAAATGGCAAGCAAATTCAAGGAAATGGCAAGGAAATTCAAAGAATTTCAAGGAAATTCAAGGAAATGGCAAAGAAATTCAAGGAAATTCAAGGCAATGGAAAGGAAATTCAAGGATATTCAAGGAAACTCAAAGAAATGGCAAGAAAATTCAAGGAAATTCAAGGAAATGGCAAGGTAAGTCAAGGAAATTCAAGGAAATGGCAAGGAAATTCAAGGAAATTCAAGGAAATGGCAAGGAAATTCAAGGAAATTCAAGGAAATGGCAAGGAAATTCAAGGAAATTCAAGTAAATTCAAGGAAATGGCAAGGAAATTCAAGGAAATTCAAAAAAATGGAAGGAAATTCAAGGAAATTCAAGGAAATGGCAAGGCAAGGCAAGGAAATCCAAGGAAATCCAAGGAAATTCAAGGATATGGCAAGGAAATTAAAGCAAATGGCAAGGAAATTCAAGGAAATTCAAAGAAATTCAAGGAAATGGCAATGAAATTCAAGGAAATTCAAGGAAATGGCAAGGCAAGGAAAGGAAATTCACAGAAATGGAAAGGAAATTCAGGGAAATTCAAGGAAATTCAAGGAAATGGCAAGGAAATTCAGGGAAATTCAAGGAAATTCAAAAAAATGGCAAGGAAATGGCAAGGAAATTCAAGGAAATGGCAAGGAAAGTCAAGGAAATTCAAGGAAATGGAAGGCAAGGAAAGAAAATTAAATGAAATGGCAAAGAAATTCAAGGAAGTTCAAGGAAGTTCAAGGAAATGGAAAGGATATTCAAGGAAATTCAAGGAAATTCTAGGAAATGGCAAAGAAATTCAAGGAAATTCAAGGCGATGGAAAGGAAATTAAAGGATATTCAAGGAAATTCAAGGAAATGGCAAGAAAATTCAAGGAAATTCAAGGAAATGGCAAGGCAAGGCAAGGAAATTCAAGGAAATTCAAGGAACTGGCAAGGAAATTCAAGGAAATTGAATGAAATTCAAGGAAATGGCAAGGAAATTCAAGGAAATGGCAAGGAAAGTCAAGGAAATTCAAGGAAATGGAAGGTAAGAAAAAAAATTAAATGAAATGGCAAGGAAATTCAAGGAAATTCAAGGCAATGGCAAGGAAATTAAAGGATATTCAAGGAAATTCAAGGAAATGGCAAGAAAATTCAAGGAAATTCAAGGAAATGGCAAGGCAAGGCAAGGAAATTAAAAAAAAAGGCAAGGAAATTCAAGGAATTTCAAGGAAATTCAAGGAAATGGCAAGGATATTCAAGGAAATTCAAGGAAATTGCAAGGAAATTGAATGAAATAGCAAAGCAAGGCAAAGAAATTCAAGGAAATTCAAGGAAATTCAAGGAACTGGCAAGGAAATTCAAGGAAATTCAAGGAAAAGGCAAGGAAATTCAAGGAAATTGAAGGAAATGGCAAGGCAAAGCAAGGAAATTCAAGGCAATTCAAGGAAATTCAAGTAAATTCAAGGAAATGGCAAGGAAATTCAAGTCGATGGCAAGGAAATTAAAGGAAAGTCAAAGAAATTCAAGGAAATGGCAAGAAAATTCAAGGAAATTCAAGGAAATGGCAAGGAAATCGAAGGAAATTCAAGGAAATGGCAAGGCAAGGAAAGGAAATCCAAGGAAATGGCAAGGAAATTCAAGGAATTTCAAGGAAATTCAAGGAAATGGCAAGGATATTCAAGGAAATTCAAGGAAATTCAAGGAAATGACAAGAAAATCGAAGGGAATGGCAAGGCAAGGCAAGGAAATTCAAGGAAATTCAAGGAAAGTCAAGGAAATTCAAGGAACTGGCAAGGAAATTCAAGGAAATTGAAGGAAATTCAAGGAAATGGCAAGGAAATTGAAGGAAATTCAAGGAAATTCAAGGAAATTCAAGGAAATTCAAGGAAATGGCAAGGAAATTCAAGGAAATTCAAGGAAATGGAAGGAAATACAAGCAAATACAATAAAATTCAAGGAAATGCAAGGATATTCAAGGAAATTGAATGAAATGGCAAGGAAATTCAAGGAAATTCAAGGAAATGGAAGGAAATGGCAAGGAAATTCAAAGAAATTCAAGGAAATGGCAAGGCAAGTAAAAAAAAATCAAGGAAACGTCAAGGAAATGGCAGAAAATTCAAGGAAATGACAAGGAAATTCAAGGAAAATCAAGGAAATTAAAGGAAATTCAAGGAAATTCAAGGAAATGGCAAGGAAATTCAAGGAAATGGCAAGGAAATTCAAGGAAATGGCAAAGAAATGCAAGGAAATTCAAGGCAATGGCAAGGAAATTAAAGGATAATCAAGGAAATTCAAGGAAATGGCAAGAAAATTCAAGGAAATTCAAGGAAATGGCAAGGCAAGGCAAGGAAATTCAAGGAAATGGCAAGGAAATGGCAAGGAAATTCAAGGAAATTCAAGGAAATGGCAAGGAAATTGAGGGAAATTCAAGGAAATGGAAGGCAAGTAAAGAAAATTCAAGGAAATGGCAAGGAAAATCAAGGAAATTCAAGGAAATTCAAGGAAATTCAAGGAAATTCAAGGAAATTCAAGGAAATGGCAAGGAAATTCAAGGAAATTCAAGGAAATTCAAGGAAATGGCAAGGAAATTCAAAGAAATTCAAGGAAATGGCAAGGCAAGTAAAAAAAAATCAAGGAAACGTCAAGGAAATGGCAGAAAATTCAAGGAAATGACAAGGAAATTCAAGGAAAATCAAGGAAATTAAAGGAAATTCAAGGAAATTCAAGGAAATGGCAAGGAAATTCAAGGAAATGGCAAGGAAATTCAAGGAAATGGCAAAGAAATGCAAGGAAATTCAAGGCAATGGCAAGGAAATTAAAGGATAATCAAGGAAATTCAAGGAAATGGCAAGAAAATTCAAGGAAATTCAAGGAAATGGCAAGGCAAGGCAAGGAAATTCAAGGAAATGGCAAGGAAATGGCAAGGAAATTCAAGGAAATTCAAGGAAATGGCAAGGAAATTGAGGGAAATTCAAGGAAATGGAAGGCAAGTAAAGAAAATTCAAGGAAATGGCAAGGAAAATCAAGGAAATTCAAGGAAATTCAAGGAAAATCAAGGAAATTCAAGGAAATTCAAGGTAATTCAAGGAAATGGCAAGGAGATTCAAGGAAATTCAAGGAAATGGCAAGGAAATTCAAGGAAATTCAAGGAAATGGCAAGGAAATTCAAGGAAATTCAAGGAAATTCAAGGAACTGGCAAGGAAATTCAAGGAAATTGAAGGAAATTCAAGGAAATGGCAAGGAAATTGAAGGAAATTCAAGGAAATGGCAAGGAAATTCAAGGAAATTGAAGGAAATGGAGAGGAAATTCAAGGAAATTCAAGGAAATTCAAGGAAATGGCAAGGAAATTCAAGGAAATGGCAAGGCAAGGAAAGGAAATTCAAAGAAACGGCAAGGAAATGGCAAGAAAATTCAAGGAAATTCAAGGAAATGACAAGGAAATTCAAGGAAATTCAAGGCAATGGCAAGGAAATTAAAGGATAATCAAGGAAATTCAAGGAAATGGCAAGAAAATTCAAGGAAATTCAAGGAAATGGCAAGGCAAGGCAAGGAAATTCAAGGAAATGGCAAGGAAATGGCAAGGAAATTCAAGGAAATACAAGGAAATGGCAAGGAAATTGAGGGAAATTCAAGGAAATGGAAGGCAAGTAAAGAAAATTCAAGGAAATGGCAAGGAAAATCAAGGAAATTCAAGGAAATTCAAGGAAAATCAAGGAAATTCAAGGAAATTCAAGGTAATTCAAGGAAATGGCAAGGAGATTCAAGGAAATTCAAGGCAATGGCAAGGAAATTCAAGGAAATTCAAGGAAATGGCAAGGAAATTCAAGGAAATTCAAGGAAATTCAAGGAAATGGCAAGGAAATTCAAGGAAATTGAAGGAAATTCAAGGAAATGGCAAGGAAATTGAAGGAAATTCAGGGAAATGGCAAGGAAATTCAAGGAAATTGAAGGAAATGGAGAGGAAATTCAAGGAAATTCAAGGAAATTCAAGGAAATGGCAAGGAAATTCAACGAAATTCAAGGAAATGGCAAGGCAAGGCAAGGAAATTCAAAGAAACGGCAAGGAAATGGCAAGAAAATTCAAGGAAATTCAAGGAAATGACAAGGAAATTCAAGGAAATTCAAGGCAATGGCAAGGAAATTAAAGGAAATTCAAGGAAATTCAAGGAAATTCAAGGCAATGGCAAGGAAATTAAAGGAAATTCAAGGAAATTCAAGGAAATGGCAAGGAAATTCAGGGAAATGGCAAGGAAATTCAAGGAAATGGCAAGGAAATTCAAGGAAATGGCAAGGAAATTCAAGGAAATTCAAGGAAATGGAAGGTAAGGAAAGAAAATTAAATGAAATGGCAAGGAAATTCAAGGAAATTCAAGGCAATGGCCAGGAAATTAAAGGATATTCAAGGAAATTCAAGGAAATTCAAGGAAATGGCAAGAAAATTAAAGGAAATTCAAGGAAATGACAAGGCAAGGCAAGGAAATTAAAGGAAATGGAAGGCAAGGAAAGAAAATTAAATGAAATGGCAAGGAAATTCAAGGAAATTCAAGGAAATGGCAAGCAAATTCAAGGAAATGGCAAGGAAATTCAAAGAATTTCAAGGAAATTCAAGGAAATGGCAAAGAAATTCAAGGAAATTCAAGGCAATGGAAAGGAAATTCAAGGATATTCAAGGAAACTCAAAGAAATGGCAAGAAAATTCAAGGAAATTCAAGGAAATGGCAAGGAAATTCAAGGAAATTCAAGGAAATGGCAAGGAAATTCAAGGAAATTCAAGGAAATGGCAAGGAAATTCAAGGAAATTCAAGTAAATTCAAGGAAATGGCAAGGAAATTCAAGGAAATTCAAAAAAATGGAAGGAAATTCAAGGAAATTCAAGGAAATGGCAAGGCAAGGCAAGGAAATCCAAGGAAATCCAAGGAAATTCAAGGATATGGCAAGGAAATTAAAGCAAATGGCAAGGAAATTCAAGGAAATTCAAAGAAATTCAAGGAAATGGCAATGAAATTCAAGGAAATTCAAGGAAATGGCAAGGCAAGGCAAGGAAATTCACAGAAATGGAAAGGAAATTCAGGGAAATTCAAGGAAATTCAAGGAAATGGCAAGGAAATTCAGGGAAATTCAAGGAAATTCAAAAAAATGGCAAGGAAATGGCAAGGAAATTCAAGGAAATGGCAAGGAAAGTCAAGGAAATTCAAGGAAATGGAAGGCAAGGAAAGAAAATTAAATGAAATGGCAAAGAAATTCAAGGAAGTTCAAGGAAGTTCAAGGAAATGGAAAGGATATTCAAGGAAATTCAAGGAAATTCTAGGAAATGGCAAAGAAATTCAAGGAAATTCAAGGCGATGGAAAGGAAATTAAAGGATATTCAAGGAAATTCAAGGAAATGGCAAGAAAATTCAAGGAAATTCAAGGAAATGGCAAGGCAAGGCAAGGAAATTCAAGGAAATTCAAGGAACTGGCAAGGAAATTCAAGGAAATTGAATGAAATTCAAGGAAATGGCAAGGAAATTCAAGGAAATGGCAAGGAAAGTCAAGGAAATTCAAGGAAATGGAAGGTAAGAAAAAAAATTAAATGAAATGGCAAGGAAATTCAAGGAAATTCAAGGCAATGGCAAGGAAATTAAAGGATATTCAAGGAAATTCAAGGAAATGGCAAGAAAATTCAAGGAAATTCAAGGAAATGGCAAGGCAAGGCAAGGAAATTAAAAAAAAAGGCAAGGAAATTCAAGGAATTTCAAGGAAATTCAAGGAAATGGCAAGGATATTCAAGGAAATTCAAGGAAATTGCAAGGAAATTGAATGAAATAGCAAAGCAAGGCAAAGAAATTCAAGGAAATTCAAGGAAATTCAAGGAACTGGCAAGGAAATTCAAGGAAATTCAAGGAAAAGGCAAGGAAATTCAAGGAAATTGAAGGAAATGGCAAGGCAAAGCAAGGAAATTCAAGGCAATTCAAGGAAATTCAAGTAAATTCAAGGAAATGGCAAGGAAATTCAAGTCGATGGCAAGGAAATTAAAGGAAAGTCAAAGAAATTCAAGGAAATGGCAAGAAAATTCAAGGAAATTCAAGGAAATGGCAAGGAAATCGAAGGAAATTCAAGGAAATGGCAAGGCAAGGAAAGGAAATCCAAGGAAATGGCAAGGAAATTCAAGGAATTTCAAGGAAATTCAAGGAAATGGCAAGGATATTCAAGGAAATTCAAGGAAATTCAAGGAAATGACAAGAAAATCGAAGGGAATGGCAAGGCAAGGCAAGGAAATTCAAGGAAATTCAAGGAAAGTCAAGGAAATTCAAGGAACTGGCAAGGAAATTCAAGGAAATTGAAGGAAATTCAAGGAAATGGCAAGGAAATTGAAGGAAATTCAAGGAAATTCAAGGAAATTCAAGGAAATTCAAGGAAATGGCAAGGAAATTCAAGGAAATTCAAGGAAATGGAAGGAAATACAAGCAAATACAATAAAATTCAAGGAAATGCAAGGATATTCAAGGAAATTGAATGAAATGGCAAGGAAATTCAAGGAAATTCAAGGAAATGGAAGGAAATGGCAAGGAAATTCAAAGAAATTCAAGGAAATGGCAAGGCAAGTAAAAAAAAATCAAGGAAACGTCAAGGAAATGGCAGAAAATTCAAGGAAATGACAAGGAAATTCAAGGAAAATCAAGGAAATTAAAGGAAATTCAAGGAAATTCAAGGAAATGGCAAGGAAATTCAAGGAAATGGCAAGGAAATTCAAGGAAATGGCAAAGAAATGCAAGGAAATTCAAGGCAATGGCAAGGAAATTAAAGGATAATCAAGGAAATTCAAGGAAATGGCAAGAAAATTCAAGGAAATTCAAGGAAATGGCAAGGCAAGGCAAGGAAATTCAAGGAAATGGCAAGGAAATGGCAAGGAAATTCAAGGAAATTCAAGGAAATGGCAAGGAAATTGAGGGAAATTCAAGGAAATGGAAGGCAAGTAAAGAAAATTCAAGGAAATGGCAAGGAAAATCAAGGAAATTCAAGGAAATTCAAGGAAAATCAAGGAAATTCAAGGAAATTCTAGGCAATGGCAAGGAAATTAAAGGAAATTCAAGGAAATTCAAGGAAATTCAAGGAAATGGCAAGGAAATTAAAGGAAATTCAAGGAAATTCAAGGAAATGGCAAGGAAATTCAGGGAAATTCAAGGAAATTCAAGGACATGGCAAGGAAATTCAAGGAAATGGCAAGGAAAGTCAAGGAAATTCAAGGAAATGGAAGGTAAGGAAAGAAAAATGAAATGGCAAGGAAATTCAAGGAAATTCAAGGCAATGGCCAGGAAATTAAAGGATATTCAAGGAAATTCAAGGAAATGGCAAGAAAATTAAAGGAAATTCAAGGAAATGACAAGGCAAGGCAAGGAAATTAAAGGAAATGGAAGGCAAGGAAAGAAAATTAAATGAAATGGCAAGGAAATTCAAGGAAATTCAAGGAAATGGCAAGCAAATTCAAGGAAATGGCAAGGAAATTCAAAGAATTTCAAGGAAATTCAAGGAAATGGCAAAGAAATTCAAGGAAATTCAAGGCAATGGAAAGGAAATTCAAGGAAATTCAAGGAAATGGCAAGGAAAGTCAAGGAAATTCAAGGAAATGGCAAGGAAATTCAAGGAAATTCAAGGATATTCAAGGAAATGGAAAAGAAATGGCAAGGAAATTCAAGGAAATTCAAGGAAATGGCAAGGAAATTCAAGGAAATTCAAGTAAATTCAAGGAAATGGCAAGGAAATTCAAGGAAATTCAAAAAAATGGAAGGAAATTCAAGGAAATTCAAGGAAATGGCAAGGCAAGGCAAGGAAATCCAAGGAAATCCAAGGAAATTCAAGGATATGGCAAGGAAATTAAAGCAAATGGCAAGGAAATTCAAGGAAATTCAAAGAAATTCAAGGAAATGGCAATGAAATTCAAGGAAATTCAAGGAAATGGCAAGGCAAGGAAAGGAAATTCACAGAAATGGAAAGGAAATTCAGGGAAATTCAAGGAAATTCAAGGAAATGGCAAGGAAATTCAGGGAAATTCAAGGAAATTCAAAAAAATGGCAAGGAAATGGCAAGGAAATTCAAGGAAATGGCAAGGAAAGTCAAGGAAATTCAAGGAAATGGAAGGCAAGGAAAGAAAATTAAATGAAATGGCAAAGAAATTCAAGGAAGTTCAAGGAAGTTCAAGGAAATGGAAAGGATATTCAAGGAAATTCAAGGAAATTCTAGGAAATGGCAAAGAAATTCAAGGAAATTCAAGGCGATGGAAAGGAAATTAAAGGATATTCAAGGAAATTCAAGGAAATGGCAAGAAAATTCAAGGAAATTCAAGGAAATGGCAAGGCAAGGCAAGGAAATTCAAGGAAATTCAAGGAACTGGCAAGGAAATTCAAGGAAATTGAATGAAATTCAAGGAAATGGCAAGGAAATTCAAGGAAATGGCAAGGAAAGTCAAGGAAATTCAAGGAAATGGAAGGTAAGAAAAAAAATTAAATGAAATGGCAAGGAAATTCAAGGAAATTCAAGGCAATGGCAAGGAAATTAAAGGATATTCAAGGAAATTCAAGGAAATGGCAAGAAAATTCAAGGAAATTCAAGGAAATGGCAAGGCAAGGCAAGGAAATTAAAAAAAAAGGCAAGGAAATTCAAGGAATTTCAAGGAAATTCAAGGAAATGGCAAGGATATTCAAGGAAATTCAAGGAAATTGCAAGGAAATTGAATGAAATAGCAAAGCAAGGCAAAGAAATTCAAGGAAATTCAAGGAAATTCAAGGAACTGGCAAGGAAATTCAAGGAAATTCAAGGAAAAGGCAAGGAAATTCAAGGAAATTGAAGGAAATGGCAAGGCAAAGCAAGGAAATTCAAGGCAATTCAAGGAAATTCAAGTAAATTCAAGGAAATGGCAAGGAAATTCAAGTCGATGGCAAGGAAATTAAAGGAAAGTCAAAGAAATTCAAGGAAATGGCAAGAAAATTCAAGGAAATTCAAGGAAATGGCAAGGAAATCGAAGGAAATTCAAGGAAATGGCAAGGCAAGGAAAGGAAATCCAAGGAAATGGCAAGGAAATTCAAGGAATTTCAAGGAAATTCAAGGAAATGGCAAGGATATTCAAGGAAATTCAAGGAAATTCAAGGAAATGACAAGAAAATCGAAGGGAATGGCAAGGCAAGGCAAGGAAATTCAAGGAAATTCAAGGAAAGTCAAGGAAATTCAAGGAACTGGCAAGGAAATTCAAGGAAATTGAAGGAAATTCAAGGAAATGGCAAGGAAATTGAAGGAAATTCAAGGAAATTCAAGGAAATTCAAGGAAATTCAAGGAAATGGCAAGGAAATTCAAGGAAATTCAAGGAAATGGAAGGAAATACAAGCAAATACAATAAAATTCAAGGAAATGCAAGGATATTCAAGGAAATTGAATGAAATGGCAAGGAAATTCAAGGAAATTCAAGGAAATGGAAGGAAATGGCAAGGAAATTCAAAGAAATTCAAGGAAATGGCAAGGCAAGTAAAAAAAAATCAAGGAAACGTCAAGGAAATGGCAGAAAATTCAAGGAAATGACAAGGAAATTCAAGGAAAATCAAGGAAATTAAAGGAAATTCAAGGAAATTCAAGGAAATGGCAAGGAAATTCAAGGAAATGGCAAGGAAATTCAAGGAAATGGCAAAGAAATGCAAGGAAATTCAAGGCAATGGCAAGGAAATTAAAGGATAATCAAGGAAATTCAAGGAAATGGCAAGAAAATTCAAGGAAATTCAAGGAAATGGCAAGGCAAGGCAAGGCAATTCAAGGAAATGGCAAGGAAATGGCAAGGAAATTCAAGGAAATTCAAGGAAATGGCAAGGAAATTGAGGGAAATTCAAGGAAATGGAAGGCAAGTAAAGAAAATTCAAGGAAATGGCAAGGAAAATCAAGGAAATTCAAGGAAATTCAAGGAAAATCAAGGAAATTCAAGGAAATTCTAGGCAATGGCAAGGAAATTAAAGGAAATTCAAGGAAATTCAAGGAAATTCAAGGCAATGGCAAGGAAATTAAAGGAAATTCAAGGAAATTCAAGGAAATGGCAAGGAAATTCAGGGAAATTCAAGGAAATTCAAGGACATGGCAAGGAAATTCAAGGAAATGGCAAGGAAAGTCAAGGAAATTCAAGGAAATGGAAGGTAAGGAAAGAAAAATGAAATGGCAAGGAAATTCAAGGAAATTCAAGGCAATGGCCAGGAAATTAAAGGATATTCAAGGAAATTCAAGGAAATGGCAAGAAAATTAAAGGAAATTCAAGGAAATGACAAGGCAAGGCAAGGAAATTAAAGGAAATGGAAGGCAAGGAAAGAAAATTAAATGAAATGGCAAGGAAATTCAAGGAAATTCAAGGAAATGGCAAGCAAATTCAAGGAAATGGCAAGGAAATTCAAAGAATTTCAAGGAAATTCAAGGAAATGGCAAAGAAATTCAAGGAAATTCAAGGCAATGGAAAGGAAATTCAAGGAAATTCAAGGAAATGGCAAGGAAAGTCAAGGAAATTCAAGGAAATGGCAAGGAAATTCAAGGAAATTCAAGGATATTCAAGGAAATGGAAAAGAAATGGCAAGGAAATTCAAGGAAATTCAAGGAAATGGCAAGGAAATTCAAGGAAATTCAAGTAAATTCAAGGAAATGGCAAGGAAATTCAAGGAAATTCAAAAAAATGGAAGGAAATTCAAGGAAATTCAAGGAAATGGCAAGGCAAGGCAAGGAAATCCAAGGAAATCCAAGGAAATTCAAGGATATGGCAAGGAAATTAAAGCAAATGGCAAGGAAATTCAAGGAAATTCAAAGAAATTCAAGGAAATGGCAATGAAATTCAAGGAAATTCAAGGAAATGGCAAGGCAAGGAAAGGAAATTCACAGAAATGGAAAGGAAATTCAGGGAAATTCAAGGAAATTCAAGGAAATGGCAAGGAAATTCAGGGAAATTCAAGGAAATTCAAAAAAATGGCAAGGAAATGGCAAGGAAATTCAAGGAAATGGCAAGGAAAGTCAAGGAAATTCAAGGAAATGGAAGGCAAGGAAAGAAAATTAAATGAAATGGCAAAGAAATTCAAGGAAGTTCAAGGAAGTTCAAGGAAATGGAAAGGATATTCAAGGAAATTCAAGGATATTCTAGGAAATGGCAAAGAAATTCAAGGAAATTCAAGGCGATGGAAAGGAAATTAAAGGATATTCAAGGAAATTCAAGGAAATGGCAAGAAAATTCAAGGAAATTCAAGGAAATGGCAAGGCAAGGCAAGGAAATTCAAGGAAATTCAAGGAACTGGCAAGGAAATTCAAGGAAATTGAATGAAATTCAAGGAAATGGCAAGGAAATTCAAGGAAATGGCAAGGAAAGTCAAGGAAATTCAAGGAAATGGAAGGTAAGAAAAAAAATTAAATGAAATGGCAAGGAAATTCAAGGAAATTCAAGGCAATGGCAAGGAAATTAAAGGATATTCAAGGAAATTCAAGGAAATGGCAAGAAAATTCAAGGAAATTCAAGGAAATGGCAAGGCAAGGCAAGGAAATTAAAAAAAAAGGCAAGGAAATTCAAGGAATTTCAAGGAAATTCAAGGAAATGGCAAGGATATTCAAGGAAATTCAAGGAAATTGCAAGGAAATTGAATGAAATAGCAAAGCAAGGCAAGGAAATTCAAGGAAATTCAAGGAAATTCAAGGAAATTCAAGGAACTGGCAAGGAAATTCAAGGAAATTCAAGGAAAAGGCAAGGAAATTCAAGGAAATTGAAGGAAATGGCAAGGCAAAGCAAGGAAATTCAAGGCAATTCAAGGAAATTGCAAGGAAATTCAAGGAAATTCAAGGAAATGGCAAGGCAAAGCAAGGAAATTCAAGGCAATTCAAGGAAATTGCAAGGAAATTCAAGGAAATTCAAGACAATGGCAAGGAAATTCAAGGAAATTAAAGGAAATGGCCAGGAAATTCAAGGAAATTCAAGGAAATGGCAAGGCAAAGCAAGGAAATTCAAGGAAATTCAAGAAAATTCAAGGAAATTCAAGGAAATGGCAAGGAAATTCAAGGAAATGGCAAGGAAAGTCAAGGAAATTCAAGGAAATGGAAGGTAAGGAAAGAAAATTAAATGAAATGGCAAGGAAATTCAAGGAAATGGCAAGGCAATTAAAGGAACTTCAAGGACATTCAAGGAAATGGCAAGGAAATTCAAGGAAATGGCAAGGAAATTCAAGGAAATGGCAAAGAAATGCAAGGAAATTCAAGGCAATGGCAAGGAAATTAAAGGATAATCAAGGAAATTCAAGGAAATGGCAAGAAAATTCAAAAAAATTCAAGGAAATGGCAAGGCAAGGCAAGGAAATTCAAGGAAATGGCAAGGAAATTCAAGGAAATTCAAGGAAATGGCAAGGAAATTGAGGGAAATTCAAGGAAATGGAAGGCAAGTAAAGAAAATTCAAGGAAATGGCAAGGAAAATCAAGGAAATAAAAGGAAAGTCAAGGAAATTCAAGGAAATTCAAGGAAATTCAAGGAAATGGCAAGGAAATGCAAGGAAATACAAGGAAATTCAAGGAACTGGCAAGGAAATTCAAGGAAATTGAAGGAAATTCAAGGAAATGGCAAGGAAATTGAAGGAAATTCAAGGAAATGGCAAGGAAATTCAAGGAAATTGAAGGAAATGGAGAGGATATTCAAGGAAATTCAAGGAAATTCAAGGAAATGGCAAGGAAATTCAACGAAATTCAAGGAAATGGCAAGGCAAGGAAAGGATATTCAAAGAAACGGCAAGGAAATGGCAAGAAAATTCAAGGAAATTCAAGGAAATGACAAGGAAATTCAAGGAAATTCAAGGCAATGGCAAGGAAATTAAAGGAAATTCAAGGAAATTCAAGGAAATCCAAGGCAATGGCAAGGAAATTAAAGGAAATTCAAGGAAATTCAAGGAAATGGCAAGGAAATTCAAGGAAATTCAAGGAAATTCAAGGAAATGGCAAGGAAATTCAAGGAAATGGCAAGGAAAGTCAAGGAAATTCAAGGAAATGGAAGGTAAGGAAAGAAAATTAAATGAAATGGCAAGGAAATTCAAGGAAATTGAAGGAAATGACAAGGAAATTCAAGGAAATGGAAGGAAATTCAACGAAATTCAAGGAAATGGCAAGGCAAAGAAAGGAAATTCAAGGAAACGGCAAGGAAATGGCAAGAAAATTCAAGGAAATTCAAGGAAATGGCAAGGCAAAGCAAGGAAATTCAAGGCAATTCAAGGAAATCGCAAGGAAATTCAAGGAAATTCAAGGCAATGGCAAGGAAATTCAAGGAAATTAAAGGAAATCGCAAGGAAATTCAAGGAAATTCAAGGAAATGGCAAGGCAAAGCAAGGAAATTCAAGGAAATTCAAGGAAATTCAAGGAAATGGCAAGGAAATTCAAGGAAATTCAAGGAAATGGCAAGGCAAGGCAAGGAAATTAAAAAAAAAGGCAAGGAAATTCAAGGAATTTCAAGGAAATTCAAGGAAATGGCAAGGATATTCAAGGAAATTCAAGGAAATTGCAAGGAAATTGAATGAAATAGCAAAGCAAGGTAAGGAAATTCAAGGAAATTCAAGGTAATTCAAGGAACTGGCAAGGAAATTCAAGGAAATTCAAGGAAAAGGCAAGGAAATTCAAGGAAATTGAAGGAAATGGCAAGGCAAAGCAAGGAAATTCAAGGCAATTCAAGGAAATTCAAGTAAATTCAAGGAAATGGCAAGGAAATTCAAGTCGATGGCAAGGAAATTAAAGGAAAGTCAAAGAAATTCAAGGAAATGGCAAGAAAATTCAAGGAAATTCAAGGAAATGGCAAGGAAATCGAAGGAAATTCAAGGAAATTCAAGGAAATGGCAAGGATATTCAAGGAAATTCAAGGAAATTCAAGGAAATGACAAGAAAATCGAAGGGAATGGCAAGGCAAGGCAAGGAAATTCAAGGAAATTCAAGGAAAGTCAAGGAAATTCAAGGAACTGGCAAGGAAATTCAAGGAAATTGAAGGAAATTCAAGGAAATGGCAAGGAAATTGAAGGAAATTCAAGGAAATGGCAAGGAAATTCAAGGAAATTGAAGGAAATGGAAAGGAAATTCAAGGAAATTCAAGGAAATTCAAGGAAATTCAAGGAAATGGCAAGGAAATTCAAGGAAATTCAAGGAAATGGAAGGAAATACAAGCAAATACAAAGAAATTCAAGGAAATGCAAGGATATTCAAGGAAATTGAATGAAATGGCAAGGAAATTCAAGGAAATTCAAGGAAATGGAAGGAAATGGCAAGGAAATTCAAAGAAATTCAAGGAAATGGCAAGGCAAGTAAAAAAAAATCAAGGAAACGTCAAGGAAATGGCAGAAAATTCAAGGAAATGACAAGGAAATTCAAGGAAAATCAAGGAAATTAAAGGAAATTCAAGGAAATTCAAGGAAACGGCAAGGAAATTCAAGGAAATGGCAAGGAAATTCAAGGAAATGGCAAAGAAATGCAAGGAAATTCAAGGCAATGGCAAGGAAATTAAAGGATAATCAAGGAAATTCAAGGAAATGGCAAGAAAATTCAAGGAAATTCAAGGAAATGGCAAGGCAAGGCAAGGAAATTCAAGGAAATGGCAAGGAAATGGCAAGGAAATTCAAGGAAATTCAAGGAAATGGCAAGGAAATTGAGGGAAATTCAAGGAAATGGAAGGCAAGTAAAGAAAATTCAAGGAAATGGCAAGGAAAATCAAGGAAATTCAAGGAAATTCAAGGAAAATCAAGGAAATTCAAGGAAATTCAAGGTAATTCAAGGAAATGGCAAGGAGATTCAAGGAAATTCAAGGCAATGGCAAGGAAATTCAAGGAAATTCAAGGAAATGGCAAGGAAATTCAAGGAAATTCAAGGAAATTCAAGGAACTGGCAAGGAAATTCAAGGATATTGAAGGAAATTCAAGGAAATGGCAAGGAAATTGAAGGAAATTCAAGGAAATGGCAAGGAAATTCAAGGAAATTGAAGGAAATGGAGAGGAAATTCAAGGAAATTCAAGGAAATTCAAGGAAATGGCAAGGAAATTCAACGAAATTCAAGGAAATGGCAAGGCAAAGAAAGGATATTCAAAGAAACGGCAAGGAAATGGCAAGAAAATTCAAGGAAATTCAAGGAAATGACAAGGAAATTCAAGGAAATTCTAGGCAATGGCAAGGAAATTAAAGGAAATTCAAGGAAATTCAAGGAAATTCAAGGCAATGGCAAGGAAATTAAAGGAAATTCAAGGAAATTCAAGGAAATGGCAAGGAAATTCAGGGAAATTCAAGGAAATTCAAGGACATGGCAAGGAAATTCAAGGAAATGGCAAGGAAATTCAAGGAAATTCAAGGAAATGGAAGGTAAGGAAAGAAAATTAAATGAAATGGCAAGGAAATTCAAGGAAATTCAAGGCAATGGCCAGGAAATTAAAGGATATTCAAGGAAATTCAAGGAAATGGCAAGAAAATTAAAGGAAATTCAAGGAAATGACAAGGCAAGGCAAGGAAATTAAAGGAAATGGAAGGCAAGGAAAGAAAATTAAATGAAATGGCAAGGAAATTCAAGGAAATTCAAGGAAATGGCAAGCAAATTCAAGGAAATGGCAAGGAAATTCAAAGAATTTCAAGGAAATTCAAGGAAATGGCAAAGAAATTCAAGGAAATTCAAGGCAATGGAAAGGAAATTCAAGGAAATTCAAGGAAATGGCAAGGAAAGTCAAGGAAATTCAAGGAAATGGCAAGGAAATTCAAGGAAATTCAAGGATATTCAAGGAAATGGAAAAGAAATGGCAAGGAAATTCAAGGAAATTCAAGGAAATGGCAAGGAAATTCAAGGAAATTCAAGGAAATGGCAAGGAAATTCAAGGAAATTCAAGTAAATTCAAGGAAATGGCAAGGAAATTCAAGGAAATTCAAAAAAATGGAAGGAAATTCAAGGAAATTCAAGGAAATGGCAAGGCAAGGCAAGGAAATCCAAGGAAATCCAAGGAAATTCAAGGATATGGCAAGGAAATTAAAGCAAATGGCAAGGAAATTCAAGGAAATTCAAAGAAATTCAAGGAAATGGCAATGAAATTCAAGGAAATTCAAGGAAATGGCAAGGCAAGGAAAGGAAATTCACAGAAATGGAAAGGAAATTCAGGGAAATTCAAGGAAATTCAAGGAAATGGCAAGGAAATTCAGGGAAATTCAAGGAAATTCAAAAAAATGGCAAGGAAATGGCAAGGAAATTCAAGGAAATGGCAAGGAAAGTCAAGGAAATTCAAGGAAATGGAAGGCAAGGAAAGAAAATTAAATGAAATGGCAAAGAAATTCAAGGAAGTTCAAGGAAGTTCAAGGAAATGGAAAGGATATTCAAGGAAATTCAAGGAAATTCTAGGAAATGGCAAAGAAATTCAAGGAAATTCAAGGCGATGGAAAGGAAATTAAAGGATATTCAAGGAAATTCAAGGAAATGGCAAGAAAATTCAAGGAAATTCAAGGAAATGGCAAGGCAAGGCAAGGAAATTCAAGGAAATTCAAGGAACTGGCAAGGAAATTCAAGGAAATTGAATGAAATTCAAGGAAATGGCAAGGAAATTCAAGGAAATGGCAAGGAAAGTCAAGGAAATTCAAGGAAATGGAAGGTAAGAAAAAAAATTAAATGAAATGGCAAGGAAATTCAAGGAAATTCAAGGCAATGGCAAGGAAATTAAAGGATATTCAAGGAAATTCAAGGAAATGGCAAGAAAATTCAAGGAAATTCAAGGAAATGGCAAGGCAAGGCAAGGAAATTAAAAAAAAAGGCAAGGAAATTCAAGGAATTTCAAGGAAATTCAAGGAAATGGCAAGGATATTCAAGGAAATTCAAGGAAATTGCAAGGAAATTGAATGAAATAGCAAAGCAAGGCAAGGAAATTCAAGGAAATTCAAGGAAATTCAAGGAAATTCAAGGAACTGGCAAGGAAATTCAAGGAAATTCAAGGAAAAGGCAAGGAAATTCAAGGAAATTGAAGGAAATGGCAAGGCAAAGCAAGGAAATTCAAGGCAATTCAAGGAAATTGCAAGGAAATTCAAGGAAATTCAAGGAAATGGCAAGGCAAAGCAAGGAAATTCAAGGCAATTCAAGGAAATTGCAAGGAAATTCAAGGAAATTCAAGACAATGGCAAGGCAAAGCAAGGAAATTCAAGGAAATTCAAGAAAATTCAAGGAAATTCAAGGAAATGGCAAGGAAATTCAAGGAAATGGCAAGGAAAGTCAAGGAAATTCAAGGAAATGGAAGGTAAGGAAAGAAAATTAAATGAAATGGCAAGGAAATTCAAGGAAATGGCAAGGCAATTAAAGGAACTTCAAGGACATTCAAGGAAATGGCAAGGAAATTCAAGGAAATGGCAAGGAAATTCAAGGAAATGGCAAAGAAATGCAAGGAAATTCAAGGCAATGGCAAGGAAATTAAAGGATAATCAAGGAAATTCAAGGAAATGGCAAGAAAATTCAAGGAAATTCAAGGAAATGGCAAGGCAAGGCAAGGAAATTCAAGGAAATGGCAAGGAAATTCAAGGAAATTCAAGGAAATGGCAAGGAAATTGAGGGAAATTCAAGGAAATGGAAGGCAAGTAAAGAAAATTCAAGGAAATGGCAAGGAAAATCAAGGAAATAAAAGGAAAATCAAGGAAATTCAAGGAAATTCAAGGAAATTCAAGGAAATGGCAAGAAAATTCAAGGAAATACAAGGAAATTCAAGGAACTGGCAAGGAAATTCAAGGAAATTGAAGGAAATTCAAGGAAATGGCAAGGAAATTGAAGGAAATTCAAGGAAATGGCAAGGAAATTCAAGGAAATTGAAGGAAATGGAGAGGATATTCAAGGAAATTCAAGGAAATTCAAGGAAATGGCAAGGAAATTCAACGAAATTCAAGGAAATGGCAAGGCAAGGAAAGGAAATTCAAAGAAACGGCAAGGAAATGGCAAGAAAATTCAAGGAAATTCAAGGAAATGACAAGGAAATTCAAGGAAATTCAAGGAAATTCAAGGAAATGGCAAGGAAATTCAAGGAAATGGCAAGGAAAGTCAAGGAAATTCAAGGAAATGGAAGGTAAGGAAAGAAAATTAAATGAAATGGCAGGTAAATTCAAGGAAATTCAAGGCAATGGCCAGGAAATTAAAGGATATTCAAGGAAATTCAAGGAAATGGCAAGAAAATTAAAGGAATTTCAAGGAAATTCAAGGAAATGGCAAGGAAATTCAAGGAAATTGAAGGAAATTCAAGGAAATTCAAGGAAATGGAAGGAAATACAAGCAAATACAAAGAAATTCAAGGAAATGCAAGGATATTCAAGGAAATTGAATGAAATGGCAAGGAAATTCAAGGAAATTCAAGGAAATGGAAGGAAATGGCAAGGAAATTCAAAGAAATTCAAGGAAATGGCAAGGCAAGTAAAAAAAAATCAAGGAAACGTCAAGGAAATGGCAGAAAATTCAAGGAAATGACAAGGAAATTCAAGGAAAATCAAGGAAATTAAAGGAAATTCAAGGAAATTCAAGGAAACGGCAAGGAAATTCAAGGAAATGGCAAGGAAATTCAAGGAAATGGCAAAGAAATGCAAGGAAATTCAAGGCAATGGCAAGGAAATTAAAGGATAATCAAGGAAATTCAAGGAAATGGCAAGAAAATTCAAGGAAATTCAAGGAAATGGCAAGGCAAGGCAAGGAAATTCAAGGAAATGGCAAGGAAATGGCAAGGAAATTCAAGGAAATTCAAGGAAATGGCAAGGAAATTGAGGGAAATTCAAGGAAATGGAAGGCAAGTAAAGAAAATTCAAGGAAATGGCAAGGAAAATCAAGGAAATTCAAGGAAATTCAAGGAAAATCAAGGAAATTCAAGGAAATTCAAGGTAATTCAAGGAAATGGCAAGGAGATTCAAGGAAATTCAAGGCAATGGCAAGGAAATTCAAGGAAATTCAAGGAAATGGCAAGGAAATTCAAGGAAATTCAAGGAAATTCAAGGAACTGGCAAGGAAATTCAAGGATATTGAAGGAAATTCAAGGAAATGGCAAGGAAATTGAAGGAAATTCAAGGAAATGGCAAGGAAATTCAAGGAAATTGAAGGAAATGGAGAGGAAATTCAAGGAAATTCAAGGAAATTCAAGGAAATGGCAAGGAAATTCAACGAAATTCAAGGAAATGGCAAGGCAAAGAAAGGATATTCAAAGAAACGGCAAGGAAATGGCAAGAAAATTCAAGGAAATTCAAGGAAATGACAAGGAAATTCAAGGAAATTCAAGGCAATGGCAAGGAAATTAAAGGAAATTCAAGGAAATTCAAGGAAATTCAAGGCAATGGCAAGGAAATTAAAGGAAATTAGAGGAAATTCAAGGAAATGGCAAGGAAATTCAGGGAAATTCAAGGAAATTCAAGGACATGGCAAGGAAATTCAAGGAAATGGCAAGGAAAGTCAAGGAAATTCAAGGAAATGGAAGGTAAGGAAAGAAAATTAAATGAAATGGCAAGGAAATTCAAGGAAATTCAAGGAAATGGCAAGCAAATTCAAGGAAATGGCAAGGAAATTCAAAGAATTTCAAGGAAATTCAAGGAAATGGCAAAGAAATTCAAGGAAATTCAAGGCAATGGAAAGGAAATTCAAGGATATTCAAGGAAATTCAAGGAAATGGCAAGAAAATTAAAGGAAATTCAAGGAAATGACAAGGCAAGGCAAGGAAATTAAAGGAAATGGAAGGCAAGGAAAGAAAATTAAATGAAATGGCAAGGAAATTCAAGGAAATTCAAGGAAATGGCAAGCAAATTCAAGGAAATGGCAAGGAAATTCAAAGAATTTCAAGGAAATTCAAGGAAATGGCAAAGAAATTCAAGGAAATTCAAGGCAATGGAAAGGAAATTCAAGGAAATTCAAGGAAATGGCAAGGAAAGTCAAGGAAATTCAAGGAAATGGCAAGGAAATTCAAGGAAATTCAAGGATATTCAAGGAAATGGAAAAGAAATGGCAAGGAAATTCAAGGAAATTCAAGGAAATGGCAAGGAAATTCAAGGAAATTCAAGGAAATGGCAAGGAAATTCAAGGAAATTCAAGTAAATTCAAGGAAATGGCAAGGAAATTCAAGGAAATTCAAAAAAATGGAAGGAAATTCAAGGAAATTCAAGGAAATGGCAAGGCAAGGCAAGGAAATCCAAGGAAATCCAAGGAAATTCAAGGATATGGCAAGGAAATTAAAGCAAATGGCAAGGAAATTCAAGGAAATTCAAAGAAATTCAAGGAAATGGCAATGAAATTCAAGGAAATTCAAGGAAATGGCAAGGCAAGGAAAGGAAATTCACAGAAATGGAAAGGAAATTCAGGGAAATTCAAGGAAATTCAAGGAAATGGCAAGGAAATTCAGGGAAATTCAAGGAAATTCAAAAAAATGGCAAGGAAATGGCAAGGAAATTCAAGGAAATGGCAAGGAAAGTCAAGGAAATTCAAGGAAATGGAAGGCAAGGAAAGAAAATTAAATGAAATGGCAAAGAAATTCAAGGAAGTTCAAGGAAGTTCAAGGAAATGGAAAGGATATTCAAGGAAATTCAAGGAAATTCTAGGAAATGGCAAAGAAATTCAAGGAAATTCAAGGCGATGGAAAGGAAATTAAAGGATATTCAAGGAAATTCAAGGAAATGGCAAGAAAATTCAAGGAAATTCAAGGAAATGGCAAGGCAAGGCAAGGAAATTCAAGGAAATTCAAGGAACTGGCAAGGAAATTCAAGGAAATTGAATGAAATTCAAGGAAATGGCAAGGAAATTCAAGGAAATGGCAAGGAAAGTCAAGGAAATTCAAGGAAATGGAAGGTAAGAAAAAAATTAAATGAAATGGCAAGGAAATTCAAGGAAATTCAAGGCAATGGCAAGGAAATTAAAGGATATTCAAGGAAATTCAAGGAAATGGCAAGAAAATTCAAGGAAATTCAAGGAAATGGCAAGGCAAGGCAAGGAAATTAAAAAAAAGGCAAGGAAATTCAAGGAATTTCAAGGAAATTCAAGGAAATGGCAAGGATATTCAAGGAAATTCAAGGAAATTGCAAGGAAATTGAATGAAATAGCAAAGCAAGGCAGGGAAATTCAAGGAAATTCAAGGAAATTCAAGGAAATTCAAGGAACTGGCAAGGAAATTCAAGGAAATTCAAGGAAAAGGCAAGGAAATTCAAGGAAATTGAAGGAAATGGCAAGGCAAAGAAAGGAAATTCAAGGCAATTCAAGGAAATTGCAAGGAAATTCAAGGAAATTCAAGGAAATGGCAAGGCAAAGCAAGGAAATTCAAGGCAATTCAAGGAAATTGCAAGGAAATTCAAGGAAATTCAAGACAATGGCAAGGAAATTCAAGGAAATTAAAGGAAATGGCAAGGAAATTCAAGGAAATTCAAGGAAATGGCAAGGCAAAGCAAGGAAATTCAAGGAAATTCAAGAAAATTCAAGGAAATTCAAGGAAAGTCAAGGAAATTCAAGGAAATGGAAGGTAAGGAAAGAAAATTAAATGAAATGGCAAGGAAATTCAAGGAAATGGCAAGGCAATTAAAGGAACTTCAAGGACATTCAAGGAAATGGCAAGGAAATTCAAGGAAATGGCAAGGAAATTCAAGGAAATGGCAAAGAAATGCAAGGAAATTCAAGGCAATGGCAAGGAAATTAAAGGATAATCAAGGAAATTCAAGGAAATGGCAAGAAAATTCAAGGAAATTCAAGGAAATGGCAAGGCAAGGCAAGGAAATTCAAGGAAATGCCAAGGAAATTCAAGGAAATTCAAGGAAATGGCAAGGAAATTGAGGGAAATTCAAGGAAATGGAAGGCAAGTAAAGAAAATTCAAGGAAATGGCAAGGAAAATCAAGGAAATTCAAGGAAATTCAAGGAAAATCAAGGAAATTCAAGGAAATTCAAGGTAATTCAAGGAAATGGCAAGGAGATTCAAGGAAATTCAAGGCAATGGCAAGGAAATTCAAGGAAATTCAAGGAAATGGCAAGGAAATTCAAGGAAATTCAAGGAAATTCAAGGAACTGGCAAGGAAATTCAAGGATATTGAAGGAAATTCAAGGAAATGGCAAGGAAATTGAAGGAAATTCAAGGAAATGGCAAGGAAATTCAAGGAAATTGAAGGAAATGGAGAGGAAATTCAAGGAAATTCAAGGAAATTCAAGGAAATGGCAAGGAAATTCAACGAAATTCAAGGAAATGGCAAGGCAAAGAAAGGAAATTCAAAGAAACGGCAAGGAAATGGCAAGAAAATTCAAGGAAATTCAAGGAAATTCAAGGAAATTGAAGGAAATTCAAGGAAATGGCAAGGAAATTGAAGGAAATTCAAGGAAATGGCAAGGAAATTCAAGGAAATTGAAGGAAATGGAGAGGAAATTCAAGGAAATTCAAGGAAATTCAAGGAAATGGCAAGGAAATTCTACGAAATTCAAGGAAATGGCAAGGCAAGGAAAGGAAATTCAAAGAAACGGCAAGGAAATGGCAAGAAAATTCAAGGAAATTCAAGGAAATGACAAGGAAATTCAAGGCAATGGCAAGGAAATTAAAGCGAATGGCAAGGAAATTAAAGGAAATTCAAAGAAAATCAAGGAAATGGCAAGTAAATTCAAGGAAATTCAAGGAAATGGCAAGGAAATTCAACGAAATTCAAGGAAATGGCAAGGCAAGGAAAGGAAATTCAAGGAAATGGCAAGGAAATTCAAGGAAATTCAAGGAAATGGCAAGGAAATTCAACGAAATTCAAGGAAATGGCAAGGCAAGGAAAGGAAATTCAAGAAAACGGCAAGGAAAAAGCAAGAAAATTCAAGGAAATTCAAGGAAATGACAAGGAAATTCAAGGAAAATCAAGGAAATTCAAGGAAATTGCAAGGAAATTCAAGGAAATTCAAGGAAATGGCAAGGCAAGGAAAGGAAATTCAAGAAAACGGCAAGGAAAAAGCAAGAAAATTCAAGGAAATTCAAGGAAATGACAAGGAAATTCAAGGAAAATCAAGGAAATTAATGGAAATTCAAGGAAATTCAAGGAAATGGCAAGGAAATTCAAGGAAATGGCAAGGAAATTCAAGGAAATGGCAAAGAAATGCAAGGAAATTCAAGGCAATGGCAAGGAAATTAAAGGATAGTCAAGGAAATTCAAGGAAATGGCAAGGCAAGGCAAGGAAATTCAAGGAAATGGCAAGGAAATGGCAAGGAAATTCAAGGAAATTCAAGGAAATGGCAAGGAAATTGAGGGAAATTCAAGGAAATGGAAGGCAAGTAAAGAAAATTCAAGGAAATGGCAAGGAAAATTAAGGAAATTCAAGGAAATTCAAGGAAAATTAAGGAAATTCAAGGAAATTCAAGGAAATTCAAGGAAATGGCAAGGAGATTCAAGGAAATTCAAGGCAATGGCAAGGAAATTCAAGGAAATTCAAGGAAATGGCAAGGAAATTCAAGGAAATTCAAGGAAATTCAAGGAAATGAGAAGAAAATCGAAGGGAATGGCAAGGCAAGGCAAGGAAATTCAAGGAAATTCAAGGAAAGTCAAGGAAATTCAAGGAACTGGCAAGGAAATTCAAGGAAATTGAAGGAAATTCAAGGAAATGGCAAGGAAATTGAAGGAAATTCAAGGAAATGGCAAGGAAATTCAAGGAAATTGAAGGAAATGGAAAGGAAATTCAAGGAAATTGAATGAAATGGCAAGGAAATTCAAGGAAATTCAAGGAAATGGAAGGAAATACAAGGAAATACAAAGAAACTCAAGGAAATGCAAGGATATTCAAGGAAATTGAATGAAATGGCAAGGAAATTCAAGGAAATTCAAGGAAATTCAAGGAAATGGCAAGGAAATTCAAAGAAATTCAAGGAAATGGCAAGGCAAATAAAAAAAAACCAAGGAAACGGCAAGGAAATGGCAGAAAATTCAAGGAAATTCAAGGAAATGACAAGGAAATTCAAGGAAAATCAAGGAAATTAATGGAAATTCAAGGAAATTCAAGGAAATTCAAGGAAATTCAAGGAAATGGCAAGGAAATTCAAGGAAATTCAAGGAAATGGAAGGAAATACAAGGAAATACAAAGAAACTCAAGGAAATGCAAGGATATTCAAGGAAATTGAATGAAATGGCAAGGAAATTCAAGGAAATTCAAGGAAATTCAAGGAAATGGCAAGGAAATTCAAAGAAATTCAAGGAAATGGCAAGGCAAGTAAAAAAAATCAAGGAAACGGCAAGGAAATGGCAGAAAATTCAAGGAAATTCAAGGAAATGACAAGGAAATTCAAGGAAAATCAAGGAAATTCAAGGAAATGGCAAGGAAATTCAAGGAAATGGCAAGGAAATTCAAGGAAATGGCAAAGAAATGCAAGGAAATTCAAGGCAATGGCAAGGAAATTAAAGGATAATCAAGGAAATTCAAGGAAATGGCAAGAAAATTCAAGGAAATTCAAGGAAATGGCAAGGCAAGGCAAGGAAATTCAAGGAAATGGCAAGGAAATGTCAAGGAAATTCAAGGAAATTCAAGGAAATGGCAAGGAAATTCAGGGAAATTCAAGGAAATGGAAGGCAAGTAAAGAAAATTCAAGGAAATGGCAAGGAAAATCAAGGAAATTCAAGGAAATTCAAGGAAAATCAAGGAAATTCAAGAAAATTCAAGGAAATTCAAGGAAATGGCAAGGAGATTCAAGGAAATTCAAGGCAATGGCAAGGAAATTCAAGGAAATTCAAGGAAATGGCAAGGAAATTCAAGGAAATTCAAGGAAATTCAAGGAACTGGCAAGGAAATTCAAGGAAATTGAAGGAAATTCAAGGAAATGGCAAGGAAATTGAAGGAAATTCAAGGAAATGGCAAGGAAATTCAAGGAAATTGAAGGAAATGGAGAGGAAATTCAAGGAAATTCAAGGAAATTCAAGGAAATGGCAAGGAAATTCTACGAAATTCAAGGAAATGGCAAGGCAAGGAAAGGAAATTCAAAGAAACGGCAAGGAAATGGCAAGAAAATTCAAGGAAATTCAAGGAAATGACAAGGAAATTCAAGGCAATGGCAAGGAAATTAAAGCGAATGGCAAGGAAATTCAAGGAAATTCAAAGAAATTCAAGGAAATGGCAAGTAAATTCAAGGAAATTCAAGGAAATGGCAAGGAAATTCAACGAAATTCAAGGAAATGGCAAGGCAAGGAAAGGAAATTCAAGGAAATGGCAAGGAAATTCAAGGAAATTCAAGGAAATGGCAAGGAAATTCAACGAAATTCAAGGAAATGGCAAGGCAAGGAAAGGAAATTCAAGAAAACGGCAAGGAAAAAGCAAGAAAATTCAAGGAAATTCAAGGAAATGACAAGGAAATTCAAGGAAATTGAAGGAAATTCAAGGAAATGGCAAGGAAATTGAAGGAAATTCAAGGAAATGGCAAGGAAATTCAAGGAAATTGAAGGAAATGGAGAGGAAATTCAAGGAAATTCAAGGAAATTCAAGGAAATGGCAAGGAAATTCTACGAAATTCAAGGAAATGGCAAGGCAAGGAAAGGAAATTCAAAGAAACGGCAAGGAAATGGCAAGAAAATTCAAGGAAATTCAAGGAAATGACAAGGAAATTCAAGGCAATGGCAAGGAAATTAAAGCGAATGGCAAGGAAATTCAAGGAAATTCAAAGAAAATCAAGGAAATGGCAAGTAAATTCAAGGAAATTCAAGGAAATGGCAAGGAAATTCAACGAAATTCAAGGAAATGGCAAGGCAAGGAAAGGAAATTCAAGGAAATGGCAAGGAAATTCAAGGAAATTCAAGGAAATGGCAAGGAAATTCAACGAAATTCAAGGAAATGGCAAGGCAAGGAAAGGAAATTCAAGAAAACGGCAAGGAAAAAGCAAGAAAATTCAAGGAAATTCAAGGAAATGACAAGGAAATTCAAGGAAAATCAAGGAAATTCAAGGAAATTGCAAGGAAATTCAAGGAAATTCAAGGAAATGGCAAGGCAAGGAAAGGAAATTCAAGAAAACGGCAAGGAAAAAGCAAGAAAATTCAAGGAAATTCAAGGAAATGACAAGGAAATTCAAGGAAAATCAAGGAAATTAATGGAAATTCAAGGAAATTCAAGGAAATGGCAAGGAAATTCAAGGAAATGGCAAGGAAATTCAAGGAAATGGCAAAGAAATGCAAGGAAATTCAAGGCAATGGCAAGGAAATTAAAGGATAGTCAAGGAAATTCAAGGAAATGGCAAGGCAAGGCAAGGAAATTCAAGGAAATGGCAAGGAAATGGCAAGGAAATTCAAGGAAATTCAAGGAAATGGCAAGGAAATTGAGGGAAATTCAAGGAAATGGAAGGCAAGTAAAGAAAATTCAAGGAAATGGCAAGGAAAATCAAGGAAATTCAAGGAAATTCAAGGAAAATCAAGGAAATTCAAGAAAATTCAAGGAAATTCAAGGAAATGGCAAGGAGATTCAAGGAAATTCAAGGCAATGGCAAGGAAATTCAAGGAAATTCAAGGAAATTCAAGGAAATTCAAGGAAATGGCAAGGAAATTCAAAGAAATTCAAGGAAATGGCAAGGAAAATAAAAAAAAACCAAGGAAACGGCAAGGAAATGGCAGAAAATTCAAGGAAATTCAAGGAAATGACAAGGAAATTCAAGGAAAATCAAGGAAATTAATGGAAATTCAAGGAAATTCAAGGAAATTCAAGGAAATTCAAGGAAATGGCAAGGAAATTCAAGGAAATTCAAGGAAATGGAAGGAAATACAAGGAAATACAAAGAAACTCAAGGAAATGCAAGGATATTCAAGGAAATTGAATGAAATGGCAAGGAAATTCAAGGAAATTCAAGGAAATTCAAGGAAATGGCAAGGAAATTCAAAGAAATTCAAGGAAATGGCAAGGCAAGTAAAAAAAATCAAGGAAACGGCAAGGAAATGGCAGAAAATTCAAGGAAATTCAAGGAAAATCAAGGAAATTAATGGAAATTCAAGGAAATTCAAGGAAATGGCAAGGAAATTCAAGGAAATGGCAAGGAAATTCAAGGAAATGGCAAAGAAATGCAAGGAAATTCAAGGCAATGGCAAGGAAATTAAAGGATAATCAAGGAAATTCAAGGAAATGGCAAGAAAATTCAAGGAAATTCAAGGAAATGGCAAGGCAAGGCAAGGAAATTCAAGGAAATGGCAAGGAAATGGCAAGGAAATTCAAGGAAATTCAAGGAAATGGCAAGGAAATTGAGGGAAATTCAAGGAAATGGAAGGCAAGTAAAGAAAATTCAAGGAAATGGCAAGGAAAATCAAGGAAATTCAAGGAAATTCAAGGAAAATCAAGGAAATTCAAGGAAATTCAAGGAAATTCAAGGAAATGGCAAGGAGATTCAAGGAAATTCAAGGCAATGGCAAGGAAATTCAAGGAAATTCAAGGAAATGGCAAGGAAATTCAAGGAAATTCAAGGAAATTCAAGGAACTGGCAAGGAAATTCAAGGAAATTGAAGGAAATTCAAGGAAATGGCAAGGAAATTGAAGGAAATTCAAGGAAATGGCAAGGAAATTCAAGGAAATTGAAGGAAATGGAGAGGAAATTCAAGGAAATTCAAGGAAATGGCAAGGAAATTCTACGAAATTCAAGGAAATGGCAAGGCAAGGAAAGGAAATTCAAAGAAACGGCAAGGAAATGGCAAGAAAATTCAAGGAAATTCAAGGAAATGACAAGGAAATTCAAGGAAATGGCAAGGAAATTAAAGCGAATGGCAAGGAAATTCAAGGAAATTCAAAGAAATTCAAGGAAATGGCAAGGAAATTCAAGGAAATTCAAGGAAATGGCAAGGAAATTCAACGAAATTCAAGGAAATGGCAAGGCAAGGAAAGGAAATTCAAGGTAATGGCAAGGAAATTCAAGGAAATTCAAGAAAATGGCAAGGAAATTCAACGAAATTCAAGGAAATGGCAAGGCAAGGAAAGGAAATTCAAGAAAACGGCAAGGAAAAAGCAAGAAAATTCAAGGAAATTCAAGGAAATGACAAGGAAATTCAAGGAAATTCAAGGAAATTCAAGGAAATGGCAAGGAAATTCAAAAAAATTCAAGGAAATGGCAAGGCAAGTAAAAAAAATCAAGGAAACGGCAAGGAAATGGCAGAAAATTCAAGGAAATTCAAGGAAATGACAAGGAAATTCAAGGAAAATCAAGGAAATTAATGGAAATTCAAGGAAATTCAAGGAAATGGCAAGGAAATTCAAGGAAATGGCAAGGAAATTCAAGGAAATGGCAAAGAAATGCAAGGAAATTCAAGGCAATGGCAAGGAAATTAAAGGATAATCAAGGAAATTCAAGGAAATGGCAAGAAAATTCAAGGAAATTCAAGGAAATGGCAAGGCAAGGCAAGGAAATTCAAGGAAATGGCAAGGAAATGGCAAGGAAATTCAAGGAAATTCAAGGAAATGGCAAGGAAATTGAGGGAAATTCAAGGAAATGGAAGGCAAGTAAAGAAAATTCAAGGAAATGGCAAGGAAAATCAAGGAAATTCAAGGAAATTCAAGGAAAATCAAGGAAATTCAAGGAAATTCAAGGAAATTCAAGGAAATGGCAAGGAGATTCAAGGAAATTGAAGGCAATGGCAAGGAAATCCAAGGAAATTCAAGGAAATGGCAAGGATATTCAAGGAAATTCAAGGAAATTCAAGGACATGAGAAGAAAATCGAAGGGAATGGCAAGGCAAGGCAAGGAAATTCAAGGAAATTCAAGGAAAGTCAAGGAAATTCAAGGAACTGGCAAGGAAATTCAAGGAAATTGAAGGAAATTCAAGGAAATGGCAAGGAAATTGAAGGAAATTCAAGGAAATGGCAAGGAAATTCAAGGAAATTGAAGGAAATGGAAAGGAAATTCAAGGAAATTCAAGGAAATTCAAGGAAATGGCAAGGAAATTCAAGGAAATTCAAGGAAATGGAAGGAAATACAAGGAAATACAAAGAAACTCAAGGAAATGCAAGGATATTCAAGGAAATTCAAGGAAATGGCAAGGAAATTCAAGGAAATTCAAGGAAATTCAAGGAAATGGCAAGGAAATTAAAGGATAATCAAGGAAATTCAAGGAAATGGCAAGAAAATTCAAGGAAATTCAAGGAAATGGCAAGGCAAGGCAAGGAAATTCAAGGAAATGGCAAGGCAAGGCAAGGAAATTCAAGGAAATTCAAGGAAATGGCAAGGAAATTGAGGGAAATTCAAGGAAATGGAAGGCAAGTAAAGAAAATTCAAGGAAATGGCAAGGAAAATCAAGGAAATTCAAGGAAATTCAAGGAAAATCAAGGAAATTCAAGAAAATTCAAGGAAATTCAAGGAAATGGCAAGGAGATTCAAGGAAATTCAAGGCAATGGCAAGGAAATTCAAGGAAATTCAAGGAAATGGCAAGGAAATTCAAGGAAATTCAAGGAAATTCAAGGAACTGGCAAGGAAATTCAAGGAAATTGAAGGAAATTCAAGGAAATGGCAAGGAAATTGAAGGAAATTCAAGGAAATGGCAAGGAAATTCAAGGAAATTGAAGGAAATGGAGAGGAAATTCAAGGAAATTCAAGGAAATTCAAGGAAATGGCAAGGAAATTCTACGAAATTCAAGGAAATGGCAAGGCAAGGAAAGGAAATTCAAAGAAACGGCAAGGAAATGGCAAGAAAATTCAAGGAAATTCAAGGAAATGACAAGGAAATTCAAGGCAATGGCAAGGAAATTAAAGCGAATGGCAAGGAAATTCAAGGAAATTCAAAGAAATTCAAGGAAATGGCAAGTAAATTCAAGGAAATTCAAGGAAATGGCAAGGAAATTCAACGAAATTCAAGGAAATGGCAAGGCAAGGAAAGGAAATTCAAGGAAATGGCAAGGAAATTCAAGGAAATTCAAGGAAATGGCAAGGAAATTCAACGAAATTCAAGGAAATGGCAAGGCAAGGAAAGGAAATTCAAGAAAACGGCAAGGAAAAAGCAAGAAAATTCAAGGAAATTCAAGGAAATGACAAGGAAATTCAAGGAAATTGAAGGAAATTCAAGGAAATGGCAAGGAAATTGAAGGAAATTCAAGGAAATGGCAAGGAAATTCAAGGAAATTGAAGGAAATGGAGAGGAAATTCAAGGAAATTCAAGGAAATTCAAGGAAATGGCAAGGAAATTCTACGAAATTCAAGGAAATGGCAAGGCAAGGAAAGGAAATTCAAAGAAACGGCAAGGAAATGGCAAGAAAATTCAAGGAAATTCAAGGAAATGACAAGGAAATTCAAGGCAATGGCAAGGAAATTAAAGCGAATGGCAAGGAAATTCAAGGAAATTCAAAGAAAATCAAGGAAATGGCAAGTAAATTCAAGGAAATTCAAGGAAATGGCAAGGAAATTCAACGAAATTCAAGGAAATGGCAAGGCAAGGAAAGGAAATTCAAGGAAATGGCAAGGAAATTCAAGGAAATTCAAGGAAATGGCAAGGAAATTCAACGAAATTCAAGGAAATGGCAAGGCAAGGAAAGGAAATTCAAGAAAACGGCAAGGAAAAAGCAAGAAAATTCAAGGAAATTCAAGGAAATGACAAGGAAATTCAAGGAAAATCAAGGAAATTCAAGGAAATTGCAAGGAAATTCAAGGAAATTCAAGGAAATGGCAAGGCAAGGAAAGGAAATTCAAGAAAACGGCAAGGAAAAAGCAAGAAAATTCAAGGAAATTCAAGGAAATGACAAGGAAATTCAAGGAAAATCAAGGAAATTAATGGAAATTCAAGGAAATCCAAGGAAATGGCAAGGAAATTCAAGGAAATGGCAAGGAAATTCAAGGAAATGGCAAAGAAATGCAAGGAAATTCAAGGCAATGGCAAGGAAATTAAAGGATAGTCAAGGAAATTCAAGGAAATGGCAAGGCAAGGCAAGGAAATTCAAGGAAATGGCAAGGAAATGGCAAGGAAATTCAAGGAAATTCAAGGAAATGGCAAGGAAATTGAGGGAAATTCAAGGAAATGGAAGGCAAGTAAAGAAAATTCAAGGAAAATCAAGGAAAATCAAGGAAATTCAAGGAAATTCAAGGAAAATCAAGGAAATTCAAGAAAATTCAAGGAAATTCAAGGAAATGGCAAGGAGATTCAAGGAAATTCAAGGCAATGGCAAGGAAATTCAAGGAAATTCAAGGAAATGGCAAGGAAATTCAAGGAAATTCAAGGAAATTCAAGGAAATGAGAAGAAAATCGAAGGGAATGGCAAGGCAAGGCAAGGAAATTCAAGGAAATTCAAGGAAAGTCAAGGAAATTCAAGGAACTGGCAAGGAAATTCAAGGAAATTGAAGGAAATTCAAGGAAATGGCAAGGAAATTGAAGGAAATTCAAGGAAATGGCAAGGAAATACAAGGAAATTGAAGGAAATAGCAAGGAAATTCAAGGAAATTCAAGGAAATGGAAGGAAATACAAGGAAATACAAAGAAACTCAAGGAAATGCAAGGATATTCAAGGAAATTGAATGAAATGGCAAGGAAATTCAAGGAAATTCAAGGAAATTCAAGGCAATGGCAAGGAAATTCAAGGAAATTCAAGGAACTGGCAAGGAAATTCAAGGAAATTGAAGGAAATTCAAGGAAATGGCAAGGAAATTGAAGGAAATTCAAGGAAATGGCAAGGAAATTCAAGGAAATTGAAGGAAATGGAGAGGAAATTCAAGGAAATTCAAGGAAATGGCAAGGAAATTCTACGAAATTCAAGGAAATGGCAAGGCAAGGAAAGGAAATTCAAAGAAACGGCAAGGAAATGGCAAGAAAATTCAAGGAAATTCAAGGAAATGACAAGGAAATTCAAGGAAATGGCAAGGAAATTAAAGCGAATGGCAAGGAAATTCAAGGAAATTCAAAGAAATTCAAGGAAATGGCAAGGAAATTCAAGGAAATTCAAGGAAATGGCAAGGAAATTCAACGAAATTCAAGGAAATGGCAAGGCAAGGAAAGGAAATTCAAGAAAACGGCAAGGAAAAAGCAAGAAAATTCAAGGAAATTCAAGGAAATGACAAGGAAATTCAAGGAAATTCAAGGAAATTCAAGGAAATGGCAAGGAAATTCAAAAAAATTCAAGGAAATGGCAAGGCAAGTAAAAAAAATCAAGGAAACGGCAAGGAAATGGCAGAAAATTCAAGGAAATTCAAGGAAATGACAAGGAAATTCAAGGAAAATCAAGGAAATTAATGGAAATTCAAGGAAATTCAAGGAAATGGCAAGGAAATTCAAGGAAATGGCAAGGAAATTCAAGGAAATGGCAAAGAAATGCAAGGAAATTCAAGGCAATGGCAAGGAAATTAAAGGATAATCAAGGAAATTCAAGGAAATGGCAAGAAAATTCAAGGAAATTCAAGGAAATGGCAAGGCAAGGCAAGGAAATTCAAGGAAATGGCAAGGAAATGGCAAGGAAATTCAAGGAAATTCAAGGAAATGGCAAGGAAATTGAGGGAAATTCAAGGAAATGGAAGGCAAGTAAAGAAAATTCAAGGAAATGGCAAGGAAAATCAAGGAAATTCAAGGAAATTCAAGGAAAATCAAGGAAATTCAAGGAAATTCAAGGAAATTCAAGGAAATGGCAAGGAGATTCAAGGAAATTGAAGGCAATGGCAAGGAAATCCAAGGAAATTCAAGGAAATGGCAAGGATATTCAAGGAAATTCAAGGAAATTCAAGGACATGAGAAGAAAATCGAAGGGAATGGCAAGGCAAGGCAAGGAAATTCAAGGAAATTCAAGGAAAGTCAAGGAAATTCAAGGAACTGGCAAGGAAATTCAAGGAAATTGAAGGAAATTCAAGGAAATGGCAAGGAAATTGAAGGAAATTCAAGGAAATGGCAAGGAAATTCAAGGAAATTGAAGGAAATGGAAAGGAAATTCAAGGAAATTCAAGGAAATTCAAGGAAATGGCAAGGAAATTCAAGGAAATTCAAGGAAATGGAAGGAAATACAAGGAAATACAAAGAAACTCAAGGAAATGCAAGGATATTCAAGGAAATTGAATGAAATGGCAAGGAAATTCAAGGAAATTCAAGGAAATTCAAGGAAATGGCAAGGAAATTCAAAGAAATTCAAGGAAATGGCAAGGCAAGTAAAAAAAAATCAAGGAAACGGCAAGGAAATGGCAGAAAATTCAAGGAAATTCAAGGAAATGACAAGGAAATTCAAGGAAAATCAAGGAAATTAATGGAAATTCAAGGAAATTCAAGGAAATGGCAAGGAAATTCAAGGAAATGGCAAGGAAATTCAAGGAAATGGCAAAGAAATGCAAGGAAATTCAAGGCAATGGCAAGGAAATTAAAGGATAATCAAGGAAATTCAAGGAAATGGCAAGAAAATTCAAGGAAATTCAAGGAAATGGCAAGGCAAGGCAAGGAAATTCAAGGAAATGGGAAGGAAATGGCAAGGAAATTCAAAAAAATTCAAGGAAATGGCAAGGAAATTGAGGGAAATTCAAGGAAATGGAAGGCAAGTAAAGAAAATTCAAGGAAATGGCAAGGAAAATCAAGGAAATTCAAGGAAAATCAAGGAAATTCAAGGAAATTCAAGGAAATTCAAGGAAATGGCAAGGAGATTCAAGGAAATTCAAGGCAATGGCAAGGAAATTCAAGGAAATTCAAGGAAATGGCAAGGAAATTCAAGGAAATTCAAGGAACTGGCAAGGAAATCCAAGGAAATTCAAGGAAATTCAAGGAAATGGCAAGGAAATTGAAGGAAATTCAAGGAAATGGCAAGGAAATTCAAGGAAATTGAAGGAAATGGAGAGGAAATTCAAGGAAATTCAAGGAAATTCAAGGAAATGGCAAGGAAATTCTACGAAATTCAAGGAAATGGCAAGGCAAGGAAAGGAAATTCAAAGAAACGGCAAGGAAATGGCAAGAAAATTCAAGGAAATTCAAGGAAATGACAAGGAAATTCAAGGCAATGGCAAGGAAATTAAAGCGAATGGCAAGGAAATTCAAGGAAATTCAAAGAAATTCAAGGAAATGGCAAGGAAATTCAAGGAAATTCAAGGAAATGGCAAGGAAATTCAAGGAAATTCAAGGAAATGGCAAGGCAAGGAAAGGAAATTCAAGAAAACGGCAAGGAAAAGGCAAGAAAATTCAAGGAAATTCAAGGAAATGACAAGGAACTTCAAGGAAAATCAAGGAAAATCAAGGAAATTGCAAGGAAATTCAAGGAGATTCAAGGTAATGGCAAGGCAAGGCAAAGAAATTCAAGGAAATGGCAAGGAAATTGAAGGAAATTCAAGGAAATTCAAAGAAATGGCAAGGAAATTCAAGGAAATTCAAGGAAATTCAAGGAAATTCAAAGAAATGGCAAGGAAATTCAAGGAAATTCAAGGAAATGGCAAGAAAATTGAAGGAAATGGCAAGGCAAGGCAAGGAAATTCAAGGAAATTCAAGGAAATTCAAGGAACTGGCAAGGGACTTCAAGGAAATTTAAGGAAATTCAAGGAAATGGCAAGGAAATTGAAGGAAATTCAAGGAAATGGCAAGGAAATTCAAGGAAATTCAAGGCAATGGCAAGGAAATTCAAGGAAATTCAAGGAAATTCAAAAAAATGGCAAGGAAATTCAGGGAAATTCAAGGAAATTCAAGGAAATGGCAAGGAAATTCAACGAAATTCAAGGAAATGGCAAGGCAAGGAAAGGAAATTCAAGGAAATGGCAAGGAAATTCAAGGAAATTCAAGGAAATGGCAAGGCAAGGAAAGGAAATTCAAGAAAACGGCAAGGAAAAAGCAAGAAAATTCAAGGAAATTCAAGGAAATGACAAGGAAATTCAAGGAAAATCAAGGAAATTCAAGGAAATTGCAAGGAAATTGAATGAAATAGCAAAGCAAGGCAAGGAAATTCAAGGAAATTCAAGGAAATTCAAGGAAATTCAAGGAACTGGCAAGGAAATTCAAGGAAATTCAAGGAAAAGTCAAGGAAATTCAAGGAAATTGAAGGAAATGGCAAGGCAAAGAAAGGAAATTCAAGGCAATTCAAGGAAATTGCAAGGAAATTCAAGGAAATTCAAGGAAATGGCAAGGCAAAGCAAGGAAATTCAAGGCAATTCAAGGAAATTGCAAGGAAATTCAAGGAAATTCAAGACAATAGCAAGGAAATTCAAGGAAATTAAAGGAAATGGCAAGGAAATTCAAGGAAATTCAAGGAAATGGCAAGGCAAAGCAAGGAAATTCAAGGAAATTCAAGAAAATTCAAGGAAATTCAAGGAAATGGCAAGGAAATTCAAGGAAATGGCAAGGAAAGTCAAGGAAATTCAAGGAAATGGAAGGTAAGGAAAGAAAATTAAATGAAATGGCAAGGAAATTCAAGGAAATGGCAAGGCAATTAAAGGAACTTCAAGGAAATTCAAGGAAATGGCAAGGAAATTCAAGGAAATGGCAAAGAAATGCAAGGAAATTCAAGGCAATGGCAAGGAAATTAAAGGATAATCAAGGAAATTCAAGGAAATGGCAAGAAAATTCAAGGAAATTCAAGGAAATGGCAAGGCAAGGCAAGGAAATTCAAGGAAATGGCAAGGAAATTCAAGGAAATTCAAGGAAATGGCAAGGAAATTGAGGGAAATTCAAGGAAATGGAAGGCAAGTAAAGAAAATTCAAGGAAATGGCAAGGAAAATCAAGGAAATTCAAGGAAATTCAAGGAAAATCTAGGAAATTCAAGGAAATTCAAGGTAATTCAAGGAAATGGCAAGGAGATTCAAGGAAATTCAAGGCAATGGCAAGGAAATTCAAGGAAATTCAAGGAAATGGCAAGGAAATTCAAGGAAATTCAAGGAAATTCAAGGAACTGGCAAGGAAATTCAAGGATATTGAAGGAAATTCAAGGAAATGGCAAGCAAATTGAAGGAAATTCAAGGAAATGGCAAGGAAATTCAAGGAAATTGAAGGAAATGGAGAGGAAATTCAAGGAAATTCAAGGAAATTCAAGGAAATGGCAAGGAAATTCAACGAAATTCAAGGAAATGGCAAGGCAAAGAAAGGAAATTCAAAGAAACGGCAAGGAAATGGCAAGAAAATTCAAGGAAATTCAAGGAAATTCAAGGAAATTGAAGGAAATTCAAGGAAATGGCAAGGAAATTGAAGGAAATTCAAGGAAATGGCAAGGAAATTCAAGGAAATTGAAGGAAATGGAGAGGAAATTCAAGGAAATTCAAGGAAATTCAAGGAAATGGCAAGGAAATTCTACGAAATTCAAGGAAATGGCAAGGCAAGGAAAGGAAATTCAAAGAAACGGCAAGGAAATGGCAAGAAAATTCAAGGAAATTCAAGGAAATGACAAGGAAATTCAAGGCAATGGCAAGGAAATTAAAGCGAATGGCAAGGAAATTCAAGGAAATTCAAAGAAAATCAAGGAAATGGCAAGTAAATTCAAGGAAATTCAAGGAAATGGCAAGGAAATTCAACGAAATTCAAGGAAATGGCAAGGCAAGGAAAGGAAATTCAAGGAAATGGCAAGGAAATTCAAGGAAATTCAAGGAAATGGCAAGGAAATTCAACGAAATTCAAGGAAATGGCAAGGCAAGGAAAGGAAATTCAAGAAAACGGCAAGGAAAAAGCAAGAAAATTCAAGGAAATTCAAGGAAATGACAAGGAAATTCAAGGAAAATCAAGGAAATTCAAGGAAATTGCAAGGAAATTCAAGGAAATTCAAGGAAATGGCAAGGCAAGGAAAGGAAATTCAAGAAAACGGCAAGGAAAAAGCAAGAAAATTCAAGGAAATTCAAGGAAATGACAAGGAAATTCAAGGAAAATCAAGGAAATTAATGGAAATTCAAGGAAATTCAAGGAAATGGCAAGGAAATTCAAGGAAATGGCAAGGAAATTCAAGGAAATGGCAAAGAAATGCAAGGAAATTCAAGGCAATGGCAAGGAAATTAAAGGATAGTCAAGGAAATTCAAGGAAATGGCAAGGCAAGGCAAGGAAATTCAAGGAAATGGCAAGGAAATGGCAAGGAAATTCAAGGAAATTCAAGGAAATGGCAAGGAAATTGAGGGAAATTCAAGGAAATGGAAGGCAAGTAAAGAAAATTCAAGGAAATGGCAAGGAAAATTAAGGAAATTCAAGGAAATTCAAGGAAAATCAAGGAAATTCAAGGAAATTCAAGGAAATGGCAAGGAGATTCAAGGAAATTCAAGGCAATGGCAAGGAAATTCAAGGAAATTCAAGGAAATGGCAAGGAAATTCAAGGAAATTCAAGGAAATTCAAGGAAATGAGAAGAAAATCGAAGGGAATGGCAAGGCAAGGCAAGGAAATTCAAGGAAATTCAAGGAAAGTCAAGGAAATTCAAGGAACTGGCAAGGAAATTCAAGGAAATTGAAGGAAATTCAAGGAAATGGCAAGGAAATTGAAGGAAATTCAAGGAAATGGCAAGGAAATTCAAGGAAATTGAAGGAAATGGAAAGGAAATTCAAGGAAATTGAATGAAATGGCAAGGAAATTCAAGGAAATTCAAGGAAATGGAAGGAAATACAAGGAAATACAAAGAAACTCAAGGAAATGCAAGGATATTCAAGGAAATTGAATGAAATGGCAAGGAAATTCAAGGAAATTCAAGGAAATTCAAGGAAATGGCAAGGAAATTCAAAGAAATTCAAGGAAATGGCAAGGCAAATAAAAAAAAACCAAGGAAACGGCAAGGAAATGGCAGAAAATTCAAGGAAATTCAAGGAAATGACAAGGAAATTCAAGGAAAATCAAGGAAATTAATGGAAATTCAAGGAAATTCAAGGAAATTCAAGGAAATTCAAGGAAATGGCAAGGAAATTCAAGGAAATTCAAGGAAATGGAAGGAAATACAAGGAAATACAAAGAAACTCAAGGAAATGCAAGGATATTCAAGGAAATTGAATGAAATGGCAAGGAAATTCAAGGAAATTCAAGGAAATTCAAGGAAATGGCAAGGAAATTCAAAGAAATTCAAGGAAATGGCAAGGCAAGTAAAAAAAATCAAGGAAACGGCAAGGAAATGGCAGAAAATTCAAGGAAATTCAAGGAAAATCAAGGAAATTAATGGAAATTCAAGGAAATTCAAGGAAATGGCAAGGAAATTCAAGGAAATGGCAAGGAAATTCAAGGAAATGGCAAAGAAATGCAAGGAAATTCAAGGCAATGGCAAGGAAATTAAAGGATAATCAAGGAAATTCAAGGAAATGGCAAGAAAATTCAACGAAATTCAAGGAAATGGCAAGGCAAGGCAAGGAAATTCAAGGAAATGGCAAGGAAATGGCAAGGAAATTCAAGGAAATTCAAGGAAATGGCAAGGAAATTGAGGGAAATTCAAGGAAATGGAAGGCAAGTAAAGAAAATTCAAGGAAATGGCAAGGAAAATCAAAGAAATTCAAGAAAATGCAAGTAAAATCAAGGAAATTCAAGGAAATTCAAGGAAATTCAAGGAAATGGCAAGGAGATTCAAGGAAATTCAAGGCAATGGCAAGGAAATTCAAGGAAATTCAAGGAAATGGCAAGGAAATTCAAGGAAATTCAAGGAAATTCAAGGAACTGGCAAGGAAATTCAAGGAAATTGAAGGAAATTCAAGGAAATGGCAAGGAAATTGAAGGAAATTCAAGGAAATGGCAAGGAAATTCAAGGAAATTGAAGGAAATGGAGAGGAAATTCAAGGAAATTCAAGGAAATTCAAGGAAATGGCAAGGAAATTCTACGAAATTCAAGGAAATGGCAAGGCAAGGAAAGGAAATTCAAAGAAACGGCAAGGAAATGGCAAGAAAATTCAAGGAAATTCAAGGAAATGACAAGGAAATTCAAGGCAATGGCAAGGAAATTAAAGCGAATGGCAAGGAAATTCAAGGAAATTCAAAGAAATTCAAGGAAATGGCAAGTAAATTCAAGGAAATTCAAGGAAATGGCAAGGAAATTCAACGAAATTCAAGGAAATGGCAAGGCAAGGAAAGGAAATTCAAGGAAATGGCAAGGAAATTCAAGGAAATTCAAGGAAATGGCAAGGAAATTCAACGAAATTCAAGGAAATGGCAAGGCAAGGAAAGGAAATTCAAGAAAACGGCAAGGAAAAAGCAAGAAAATTCAAGGAAATTCAAGGAAATGACAAGGAAATTCAAGGAAATTGAAGGAAATTCAAGGAAATGGCAAGGAAATTGAAGGAAATTCAAGGAAATGGGAAGGAAATTCAAGGAAATTGAAGGAAATGGAGAGGAAATTCAAGGAAATTCAAGGAAATTCAAGGAAATGGCAAGGAAATTCTACGAAATTCAAGGAAATGGCAAGGCAAGGAAAGGAAATTCAAAGAAACGGCAAGGAAATGGCAAGAAAATTCAAGGAAATTCAAGGAAATGACAAGGAAATTCAAGGCAATGGCAAGGAAATTAAAGCGAATGGCAAGGAAATTCAAGGAAATTCAAAGAAAATCAAGGAAATGGCAAGTAAATTCAAGGAAATTCAAGGAAATGGCAAGGAAATTCAACGAAATTCAAGGAAATGGCAAGGCAAGGAAAGGAAATTCAAGGAAATGGCAAGGAAATTCAAGGAAATTCAAGGAAATGGCAAGGAAATTCAACGAAATTCAAGGAAATGGCAAGGCAAGGAAAGGAAATTCAAGAAAATGGCAAGGAAAAAGCAAGAAAATTCAAGGAAATTCAAGGAAATGACAAGGAAATTCAAGGAAAATCAAGGAAATTCAAGGAAATTGCAAGGAAATTCAAGGAAATTCAAGGAAATGGCAAGGCAAGGAAAGGAAATTCAAGAAAACGGCAAGGAAAAAGCAAGAAAATTCAAGGAAATTCAAGGAAATGACAAGGAAATTCAAGGAAAATCAAGGAAATTAATGGAAATTCAAGGAAATTCAAGGAAATGGCAAGGAAATTCAAGGAAATGGCAAGGAAATTCAAGGAAATGGCAAAGAAATGCAAGGAAATTCAAGGCAATGGCAAGGAAATTAAAGGATAGTCAAGGAAATTCAAGGAAATGGCAAGGCAAGGCAAGGAAATTCAAGGAAATGGCAAGGAAATGGCAAGGAAATTCAAGGAAATTCAAGGAAATGGCAAGGAAATTGAGGGAAATTCAAGGAAATGGAAGGCAAGTAAAGAAAATTCAAGGAAATGGCAAGGAAAATCAAGGAAATTCAAGGAAATTCAAGGAAAATCAAGGAAATTCAAGGAAATTCAAGGAAATTCAAGGAAATGGCAAGGAGATTCAAGGAAATTCAAGGCAATGGCAAGGAAATTCAAGGAAATTCAAGGAAATGGCAAGGAAATTCAAGGAAATTCAAGGAAATTCAAGGAAATGAGAAGAAAATCGAAGGGAATGGCAAGGCAAGGCAAGGAAATTCAAGGAAATTCAAGGAAAGTCAAGGAAATTCAAGGAACTGGCAAGGAAATTCAAGGAAATTGAAGGAAATTCAAGGAAATGGCAAGGAAATTGAAGGAAATTCAAGGAAATGGCAAGGAAATACAAGGAAATTGAAGGAAATAGCAAGGAAATTCAAGGAAATTCAAGGAAATGGAAGGAAATACAAGGAAATACAAAGAAACTCAAGGAAATGCAAGGATATTCAAGGAAATTGAATGAAATGGCAAGGAAATTCAAGGAAATTCAAGGAAATTCAAGGAAATGGCAAGGAAATTCAAAGAAATTCAAGGAAATGGCAAGGCAAGTAAAAAAAAACCAAGGAAACGGCAAGGAAATGGCAGAAAATTCAAGGAAATTCAAGGAAATGACAAGGAAATTCAAGGAAAATCAAGGAAATTAATGAAAATTCAAGGAAATTCAAGGAAATGGCAAGGAAATTCAAGGAAATGGCAAGGAAATTCAAGGAAATGGCAAAGAAATGCAAGGAAATTCAAGGCAATGGCAAGGAAATTAAAGGATAATCAAGGAAATTCAAGGAAATGGCAAGAAAATTCAAGGAAATTCAAGGAAATGGCAAGGCAAGGCAAGGAAATTCAAGGAAATGGGAAGGAAATGGCAAGGAAATTCAAGGAAATTCAAGGAAATGGCAAGGAAATTGAGGGAAATTCAAGGAAATGGAAGGCAAGTAAAGAAAATTCAAGGAAATGGCAAGGAAAATCAAGGAAATTCAAGGAAATTCAAGGAAAATCAAGGAAATTCAAGGAAATTCAAGGAAATTCAAGGAAATGGCAAGGAGATTCAAGGAAATTCAAGGCAATGGCAAGGAAATTCAAGGAAATTCAAGGAAATGGCAAGGAAATTCAAGGAAATTCAAGGAAATTCAAGGAACTGGCAAGGAAATTCAAGGAAATTGAAGGAAATTCAAGGAAATGGCAAGGAAATTGAAGGAAATTCAAGGAAATGGCAAAGAAATTCAAGGAAATTGAAGGAAATGGAGAGGAAATTCAAGGAAATTCAAGGAAATGGCAAGGAAATTCTACGAAATTCAAGGAAATGGCAAGGCAAGGAAAGGAAATTCAAAGAAACGGCAAGGAAATGGCAAGAAAATTCAAGGAAATTCAAGGAAATGACAAGGAAATTCAAGGAAATGGCAAGGAAATTAAAGCGAATGGCAAGGAAATTCAAGGAAATTCAAAGAAATTCAAGGAAATGGCAAGGAAATTCAAGGAAATTCAAGGAAATGGCAAGGAAATTCAACGAAATTCAAGGAAATGGCAAGGCAAGGAAAGGAAATTCAAGGTAATGGCAAGGAAATTCAAGGAAATTCAAGAAAATGGCAAGGAAATTCAACGAAATTCAAGGAAATGGCAAGGCAAGGAAAGGAAATTCAAGAAAACGGCAAGGAAAAAGCAAGAAAATTCAAGGAAATTCAAGGAAATGACAAGGAAATTCAAGGAAATTCAAGGAAATTCAAGGAAATGGCAAGGAAATTCAAAAAAATTCAAGGAAATGGCAAGGCAAGTAAAAAAAATCAAGGAAACGGCAAGGAAATGGCAGAAAATTCAAGGAAATTCAAGGAAATGACAAGGAAATTCAAGGAAAATCAAGGAAATTAATGGAAATTCAAGGAAATTCAAGGAAATGGCAAGGAAATTCAAGGAAATGGCAAGGAAATTCAAGGAAATGGCAAAGAAATGCAAGGAAATTCAAGGCAATGGCAAGGAAATTAAAGGATAATCAAGGAAATTCAAGGAAATGGCAAGAAAATTCAAGGAAATTCAAGGAAATGGCAAGGCAAGGCAAGGAAATTCAAGGAAATGGCAAGGAAATGGCAAGGAAATTCAAGGAAATTCAAGGAAATGGCAAGGAAATTGAGGGAAATTCAAGGAAATGGAAGGCAAGTAAAGAAAATTCAAGGAAATGGCAAGGAAAATCAAGGAAATTCAAGGAAATTCAAGGAAAATCAAGGAAATTCAAGGAAATTCAAGGAAATTCAAGGAAATGGCAAGGAGATTCAAGGAAATTGAAGGCAATGGCAAGGAAATCCAAGGAAATTCAAGGAAATGGCAAGGATATTCAAGGAAATTCAAGGAAATTCAAGGACATGAGAAGAAAATCGAAGGGAATGGCAAGGCAAGGCAAGGAAATTCAAGGAAATTCAAGGAAAGTCAAGGAAATTCAAGGAACTGGCAAGGAAATTCAAGGAAATTGAAGGAAATTCAAGGAAATGGCAAGGAAATTGAAGGAAATTCAAGGAAATGGCAAGGAAATTCAAGGAAATTGAAGGAAATGGAAAGGAAATTCAAGGAAATTCAAGGAAATTCAAGGAAATGGCAAGGAAATTCAAGGAAATTCAAGGAAATGGAAGGAAATACAAGGAAATACAAAGAAACTCAAGGAAATGCAAGGATATTCAAGGAAATTCAAGGAAATGGCAAGGAAATTCAAGGAAATTCAAGGAAATTCAAGGAAATGGCAAGGAAATTCAAAGAAATTCAAGGAAATGGCAAGGCAAGTAAAAAAAAATCAAGGAAACGGCAAGGAAATGGCAGAAAATTCAAGGAAATTCAAGGAAATGACAAGGAAATTCAAGGAAAATCAAGGAAATTAATGGAAATTCAAGGAAATTCAAGGAAATGGCAAGGAAATTCAAGGAAATGGCAAGGAAATTCAAGGAAATGGCAAAGAAATGCAAGGAAATTCAAGGCAATGGCAAGGAAATTAAAGGATAATCAAGGAAATTCAAGGAAATGGCAAGAAAATTCAAGGAAATTCAAGGAAATGGCAAGGCAAGGCAAGGAAATTCAAGGAAATGGGAAGGAAATGGCAAGGAAATTCAAAAAAATTCAAGGAAATGGCAAGGAAATTGAGGGAAATTCAAGGAAATGGAAGGCAAGTAAAGAAAATTCAAGGAAATGGCAAGGAAAATCAAGGAAATTCAAGGAAAATCAAGGAAATTCAAGGAAATTCAAGGATATTCAAGGAAATGGCAAGGAAATTCAGGGAAATTCAAGGAAATTCAAGGAAATGGCAAGGAAATTCAAGGAAATGGCAAGGAAAGTCAAGGAAATTCAAGGAAATTCAAGGAACTGGCAAGGAAATCCAAGGAAATTGAAGGAAATTCAAGGAAATGGCAAGGAAATTGAAGGAAATTCAAGGAAATGGCAAGGAAATTCAAGGAAATTGAAGGAAATGGAGAGGAAATTCAAGGAAATTCAAGGAAATTCAAGGAAATGGCAAGGAAATTCTACGAAATTCAAGGAAATGGCAAGGCAAGGAAAGGAAATTCAAAGAAACGGCAAGGAAATGGCAAGAAAATTCAAGGAAATTCAAGGAAATGACAAGGAAATTCAAGGCAATGGCAAGGAAATTAAAGCGAATGGCAAGGAAATTCAAGGAAATTCAAAGAAATTCAAGGAAATGGCAAGTAAATTCAAGGAAATTCAAGGAAATGGCAAGGAAATTCAAGGAAATTCAAGGAAATGGCAAGGCAAGGAAAGGAAATTCAAGAAAACGGCAAGGAAAAGGCAAGAAAATTCAAGGAAATTCAAGGAAATGACAAGGAACTTCAAGGAAAATCAAGGAAATTCAAGGAAATTGCAAGGAAATTCAAGGAGATTCAAGGCAATGGCAAGGCAAGGCAAAGAAATTCAAGGAAATGGCAAGGAAATTGAAGGAAATTCAAGGAAATTCAAAGAAATGGCAAGGAAATTCAAGGAAATTCAAGGAAATTCAAGGAAATTCAAAGAAATGGCAAGGAAATTCAAGGAAATTCAAGGAAATGGCAAGAAAATTGAAGGAAATGGCAAGGCAAGGCAAGGAAATTCAAGGAAATTCAAGGAAATTCAAGGAACTGGCAAGGGACTTCAAGGAAATTTAAGGAAATTCAAGGAAATGGCAAGGAAATTGAAGGAAATTCAAGGAAATGGCAAGGAAATTCAAGGAAATTCAAGGCAATGGCAAGGAAATTCAAGGAAATTCAAGGAAATTCAAAAAAATGGCAAGGAAATTCAGGGAAATTCAAGGAAATTCAAGGAAATGGCAAGGAAATTCAACGAAATTCAAGGAAATGGCAAGGCAAGGAAAGGAAATTCAAGGAAATGGCAAGGAAATTCAAGGAAATTGAAGGAAATGGCAAGGCAAGGAAAGGAAATTCAAGAAAACGGCAAGGAAAAAGCAAGAAAATTCAAGGAAATTCAAGGAAATGACAAGGAAATTCAAGGAAAATCAAGGAAATTCAAGGAAATTGCAAGGAAATTCAAGGAAATTCAAGGCAATGGCAAGGCAAGGCAAAGAAATTCAAGGAAATGGCAAGGAAATTGAAGGAAATTCAAGGAAATTCAAAGAAATGGCAAGGAAATTCAAGGAAATTCAAGGAAATTCAAGGAAATGGCAAGGAAAGTCAAGGAAATTCAAGGAAATTCAAGGAAATGGCAAGAAAATTGAAGGAAATGGCAAGGCAAGGCAAGGAAATTCAAGGAAATTTAAGGAAATTCAAGGAACTGGCAAGGGACTTCAAGGAAATTTAAGGAAATTCAAGGAAATGGCAAGGAAATTGAAGGAAATTCAAGGAAATGGCAAGGAAATTCAAGGAAATTCAAGGCAATGGCAAGGAAATTAAAGGAAATTCAAGGAAATTCAAAAAAATGGCAAGGAAATTCAGGGAAATTCAAGGAAATTCAAGGAAATGGCAAGGAAATTCAAGGAAATGGCAAGGAAATTCAAGCAAATGGCAAGGGAATTCAAGAAAATGGCAAAGAAATTCAAGGAAATTCAAGTCGATGGCAAGGAAATTAAAGGAAAGTCAAAGAAATTCAAGGAAATGGCAAGAAAATTCAAGGAAATTCAAGGAAATGGCAAGGAAATTGAAGGAAATTCAAGGAAATGGCAAGGCAAGGAAAGGAAATCCAAGGAAATGGCAAGGAAATTCAAGGAATTTCAAGGAAATTCAAGGAAATGGCAAGGATATTCAAGGAAATTCAAGGAAATTCAAGGAAATGACAAGAAAATCGAAGGGAATGGCAAGGCAAGGCAAGGAAATTCAAGGAAATTCAAGGAAAGTCAAGGAAATTCAAGGAACTGGCAAGGAAATTCAAGGAAATTGAAGGAAATTCAAGGAAATGGCAAGGAAATTGAAGGAAATTCAAGGAAATGGCAAGGAAATTCAAGGAAAATCAAGGAAATTAAAGGAAATTCAAGGAAATTCAAGGAAATGGCAAGGAAATTCAAGGAAATGGCAAGGAAATTCAAGGAAATGGCAAAGAAATGCAAGGAAATTCAAGGCAATGGCAAGGAAATTAAAGGATAATCAAGGAAATTCAAGGAAATGGCAAGAAAATTAAAGGAAATGGCAAGGCAAGGCAAGGAAATTCAAGGAAATGGCAAGGAAATGGCAAGGAAGTTCAAGGAAATTCAAGGAAATGGCAAGGAAATTGAGGGAAATTCAAGGAAATGGAAGGCAAGTAAAGAAAATTCAAGGAAATGGCAAGGAAAATCAAAAAAATGGCAAGGAAATTCAAGGAAAATCAAGGAAATTCAAGGAAATTCAAGGAAATGGCAAGGAAATTCAAGGAAATTCAAGGCAATGGCAAGGAAATTCAAGGAAATTCAAGGAAATGGCAAGGATATTCAAGGAAATTCAAGGAAATTCAAGGAAATGAGAAGAAAATCGAAGGGAATGGCAAGGCAAGGCAAGGAAATTCAAGGAAATTCAAGGAAAGTCAAGGAAATTCAAGGAACTGGCAAGGAAATTCAAGGAAATTGAAGGAAATTCAAGGAAATGGCAAGGAAATTGAAGGAAATTCAAGGAAATGGCAAGGACATTCAAGGAAATTGAAGGAAATGGAAAGGAAATTCAAGGAAATTCAAGGAAATTCAAGAAAATGGCAAGGAAATTCAAGGAAATTCAAGGAAATGGAAGGAAATACAAGGAAATACAAATAAATTCAAGGAAATGCAAGGATATTCAAGGAAATTGAATGAAATGGCAAGGAAATTCAAGGAAATTCAAGGAAAATCAAGGAAATTCAAGGAAATTCAAGGAAATTCAAGGAAATGGCAAGGAAATTCAAGGAAATTCAAGGTAATGGAATGAAATACAAGGAAATACAAATAAATTCAAGGAAATGCAAGGATATTCAAGGAAATTGAATGAAATGGCAAGGAAATTCAAGGAAATTCAAGGAAATTCAAGGAAATTCAAAGAAATTCAAGGAAATGGCAAGGCAAGTAAAAAAAAATCAAGGAAATGGCAAGGAAATGGCAGAAAATTCAAGGAAATTCAAGGAAATGACAAGGAAATTCAAGGAAAATCAAGGAAATTAAAGGAAATTCAAGGAAATTCAAGGAAATGGCAAGGAAATTCAAGGAAATGGCAAGGAAATTCAAGGAAATGGCAAGGAAATTAAAGGATAATCAAGGAAATTCAAGGAAATGGCAAGAAAATTCAAGGAAATTCAAGGAAATGGCAAGGCAAGGCAAGGAAATTCAAGGAAATGGCAAGGAAATGGCAAGGAAATTCAAGGAAATTCAAGGAAATGGCAAGGAAATTGAGGGAAATTCAAGGAAATGGAAGGCAAGTAAAGAAAATTCAAGGAAATGGCAAGGAAAATCAAGGAAATTCAAGGAAATTCAAGGAAATGGCAAGGAGATTCAAGGAAATTCAAGGCAATGGCAAGGAAATTCAAGGAAATTCAAGGAAATGGCAAGGAAATTCAAGGAAATTCAATATAATTCAAGGAAATGGCAAGGAAATTCAAGGAAATTGAAGGAAATGGAAAGGAAATTCAAGGAAATTCAAGGAAATACAAGGAAATGGCAAGGAAATTCAAGGAAATTCAAGGAAATGGAAGGAAATACAAGGAAATACAAAGAAATTCAAGGAAATGCAAGGATATTCAAGGAAATTGAATGAAATGGCAAGGAAATTCAAGGAAATTCAAGGAAATTCAAGGAAATGGCAAGGAAATTCAAAGAAATTCAAGGAAATGGCAAGGCAAGTAAAAAAAAATCAAGGAAACGGCAAGGAAATGGCAGAAAATTCAAGGAAATTCAAGGAAATGACAAGGAAATTCAAGGAAAATCATGGAAATTCAAGGAAATTGAAGTAAATTGAAGGAAATTCAAGGAAATTCAAGGAAATTCAAGGAAATTGAAAGAAATTCAAGGAAATTCAAGGAAATTCAAGGAAATTCAGGGAAATTTAAGGAAATTGAAGGAAATTGAAGGAAATTCAAGGAAATTCAAGGAAATTCAAGGAAATTCAAGGAAATTCAAGGACACGGAAGGAAATTGAAGGAAATTCAGGTTACTTCAAGGAAATTTAAGGAAATTGAAGGAAATTGAAGGAAATTCAAGGAAATTCAAGGAAATTCAAGGAAATTCAAGGAAATTCGATGAAATTCAGGGAAATTCAAGGAAATTCAGGAAAAATTAAGGAAATTGAAGGAAATTCAAAGAAATTCAAGGAATTGAAGGAAATTCAAGGACACGGAAGGAAATTGAAGGAAATTCAAGGAAATTGAAGGAAATTGAAGGAAAAGGAAGGAAATCAAAGGAAATTGAAGGAAAGTCAAGGAAATATAAGGAAATTCAAGGAAATTTAAGGAAATTGAAGGAAATTCAAGGAAATTGAAGGAAATTCAAGGAAATTCAGGAAAAATTAAGGAAATTGAAGGAAATTCAAGGAAATTCAAGGAAATTGAAAGAAATTCAAGGAAATTGAAGGAAATTGAAGGAAATTCAAGGAAATTCAGGGAAATTGAAGGAAATTGAAGGAAATTCAAGGAAATTCAAGGAAATTCAAGGAAATTCAAGGAAATTGGAGGAAATTCAAGGACACGGAAGGAAATTGAAGGAAATTCAAGTTACTTCAAGGAAATTCAAGGAAATTGAAGGAAATTGAAGGAAATTCAAGTAAATTGAAGGAAATTCAAGGAAATTGATAGAAATTAAAGGAAATTCGAGGAAATTCAATGAAATGGAAGGAAATTGAAGGAAATTCAATGAAATTCAAGGAAATTGAAGGAAAGTGAAGGAAATTGTAGAACATTTTAGGAAATTCAAGGACATTGAAGGAAATTCAAGGAAATTCAAGGAAATTGAAGGAAATTGAAGGAAATGGAAGGAAATTCATGGAAATTCAAGGAAATTGAAAGAAATTCAAGGAAATTCAAGGAAATTCAAGGAAATTGAAGGAAATTCAAGGAAATTGAAGGAAATACAAAAAAAGTGAAGGAAATTGAAGGAAATTCTACAAAATTAAAGGACATTGAATGAAATTGAAGGAAATTCAAGGAAATTGAAGGAAATAGAAAAAAATTGAAGAAAATTCAAAGAAATTGAGGGAAAATCAAGGAAATTTAAGGAAATTCAAGGATATTGAAGGAAATTCAAGGAAACTGAAGGAAATTAAAGGACATTGAAGGAAATTCAAGGAAATTGAAGGAAATTCAATGAAATTGAAGGACGTTGAAGGAAATTCAACGAAATTGAAGGACGTTGAAGGAAATTGAAAGAAATCCAAGGAAATTGAAGGAAATTGAAAAAATTGAAGGAAGATCAAGGAAATTGATGGAAATTGAAGGAAATTGAAGGAAAATGAAGGAAATTCAAGGAAATTCAAGGAAATTGAAGGAAATTGAAAGAAATTCAAGGAAATTGAAGGAAATTGAAAAAATTGAAGGAAATTCAAGGAAATTGATGGAAATTGAAGGAAATTGAAGGAAAATGAAGGAAATTCAAGGAAATTCAAGGAAATCCTGGGAAATTTAAGGAAAGTCAAGGAAACTGAAGGAAATTGAAGGACATTGAAGGAAATTCAAGGAAATTGAAGAAAATTCAAGGAAATTCAAGGAAATTCAAGGAAATTGAAGGAAATTCAATGAAATTGAAGGAAATTGAAGGAAATTCAATGAAATTGAAGGAAATTGAAAGAAATTCTACGAAATTGAAGTACATTGAAGGAAATTGAAGGAAATTCAAGGAAATTGAAGGAAATACAAGGAAATTGAATGAAATTCAAGGAAATTGAAGGAAATTCAAGGAAATTCAAGGAAATTCAATGAAATTGAAGGAAATTGAAGGAAATTCAAGGAAATTCAAGGAAATTGAAGGAAATTGAAGGAAATTGAAGAACATTTTAGGAAATTCAAGGACAATGAAGGAAATTCAAGGAAATTGAAGGAAATTGAAGGAAATGGAAGGAAATTCATGGAAATGCAAGGAAATTGAAAGAAATTCAAGGAAATTCAAGGAAATTCAAGGAAATTGAAGGAAATTCAAGGAAATTGAAGGAAATTGAAGGAAAAGGAAGGAAATCAAAGGAAATTGAAGGAAAGTCAAGGGAATATAAGGAAATTCAAGGAAATTTAAGGAAATTGAAGGAAATTCAAAAAAATTGAAGGAAATTCGAGGAAATTCAGGGAAATTCAAGGAAATTCAGCAAAAATTAAGGAAATTGAAGGAAATTCAAGGAAATTGAAGGAAATTCAAGGAAATTCAAGGAAATTGAAGGAAATTCAAGGAAATTCAAGGAAATTGAAAGAAATTCAAGGAAATACAAGGAAATTCAAGGAAATTCAAGGAAATTCAGGGAAATTAAAGGAAATTGAAAAAAATTGAAGGAAATTCAAGGAAATTCAAGGAAATTCAAGAAAATTCAAAAAAATTGGAGGAAATTCAAGGACACGGAAGGAAATTGAAGGAAATTCAAGTTACTTCAAGGAAATTCAAGGAAATATTGAAGGAAATTCAAGTAAATTGAAGGAAATTCAAAGAAATGGATAGAAATTAAAGGAAATTCAAGGAAATTCAAGGAAATTGAAGGAAATTGAAGGAAATTGAAGAACATTTTAGGAAATTCAAGGACATTGAAGGAAATTCAAGGAAATTCAAGGAAATTGAAGGAAATTGAAGGAAATGGAAGGAAATTCATGGAAATTCAAGGAAATTGAAGGAAATTGAAGGAAATACTACAAAATTGAATGACATTGAAGGAAATTGAGGGAAATTCAAGGAAATTGAAGAAAATAGTAAAAAATTGAAGGAAATTCAAGGAAATTGAAGGAAATGTAAGGAAATTTAAGGAAATTGAAGGAAATGCTAGGAAACTGAAGGAAATTGAAGGACATTGAAGGAAATTGAAGGAAATTGAAGGAAATTCAAGGAAATTGAAGGAAATTCAAGGAAATTCAAGGAAATTCAAGGAAATTGAAGGAAATTGAAGAAAATTCAAGGAAATTGAAGGAAATTCAAGGAAATTGATAGAAATTCAAAGAGATTCAAGGAAATTTAAGGAAGTGTAAGTAAATTGAAGGAAATTCAAGGAAATTCAAGGAAATTCAAGGAAATTGAAGGAAATTCAAGGAAATTCAAGGAAATTCAATGAAATTGAAGGAAATTGAAAAACATTCTTGGAAATTCAAGGAAATTGAAGGAAATTCAAGGAAATTCAAGGAAATTGAAGGAAAAAAATTCAAGGAAATTCAAGGAAATTGAAGGAAATTCAAGGAAATTCAAGGACACTCAAGGAAATTTTAGGAAATTCAAGGACACGGAAGGAAATTGAAGGAAATTCAAGTTACTTCAAGGAAATTCAAGGAAATTGAAGGAAATTGAAGGAAATTCAAGTAAATTGAAGGAAATTCAAGGAAATTGATAGAAATTAAAGGAAATTCGAGGAAATTCAATGAAATGGAAGGAAATTGAAGGAAATTCAATGAAATTCAAGGAAATTGAAGGAAAGTGAAGGAAATTGTAGAACATTTTAGGAAATTCAAGGACATTGAAGGAAATTCAAGGAAATTCAAGGAAATTGAAGGAAATTGAAGGAAATGGAAGGAAATTCATGGAAATTCAAGGAAATTGAAAGAAATTCAAGGAAATTCAAGGAAATTGAAGGAAATTCAAGGAAATTCAAGGAAACTGAAGGAAATTCAATGAAATTGAAGGAAATTGAAGGAAATTCTACAAAATTAAAGGACATTGAATGAAATTGAAGGAAATTCAAGGAAATTGAAGGAAATAGAAAAAAATTGAAGAAAATTCAAAGAAATTGAGGGAAAATCAAGGAAATTTAAGGAAATTCAAGGATATTGAAGGAAATTCAAGGAAACTGAAGGAAATTAAAGGACATTGAAGGAAATTCAAGGAAATTGAAGGAAATTCAATGAAATTGAAGGACGTTGAAGGAAATTCAACGAAATTGAAGGACGTTGAAGGAAATTGAAAGAAATCCAAGGAAATTGAAGGAAATTGAAAAAATTGAAGGAAGATCAAGGAAATTGATGGAAATTGAAGGAAATTGAAGGAAAATGAAGGAAATTCAAGGAAATTCAAGGAAATTGAAGGAAATTGAAAGAAATTCAAGGAAATTGAAGGAAATTGAAAAAATTGAAGGAAATTCAAGGAAATTGATGGAAATTGAAGGAAATTGAAGGAAAATGAAGGAAATTCAAGGAAATTCAAGGAAATTGAAGAAAATTCAAGGAAATTCAAGGAAATTCAAGGAAATTGAAGGAAATTCAATGAAATTGAAGGAAATTGAAGGAAATTCAATGAAATTGAAGGAAATTGAAAGAAATTCTACGAAATTGAAGTACATTGAAGGAAATTGAAGGAAATTCAAGGAAATTGAAGGAAATACAAGGAAATTCAAGGAAATCCTGGGAAATTTAAGGAAAGTCAAGGAAACTGAAGGAAATTGAAGGACATTGAAGGAAATTCAAGGAAATTGAAGAAAATTCAAGGAAATTCAAGGAAATTCAAGGAAATTGAAGGAAATTCAATGAAATTGAAGGAAATTGAAGGAAATTCAATGAAATTGAAGGAAATTGAAAGAAATTCTACGAAATTGAAGTACATTGAAGGAAATTGAAGGAAATTCAAGGAAATTGAAGGAAATACAAGGAAATTGAATGAAATTCAAGGAAATTGAAGGAAATTCAAGGAAATTCAAGGAAATTCAATGAAATTGAAGGAAATTGAAGGAAATTCAAGGAAATTCAAGGAAATTCAAGGAAATTCAGGGAAATTTAAGGAAATTGAAGGAAATTCAAGGAAATTCAAGGAAATTCAAGGAAATTCAAGGAAATTTTAGGAAATTCAAGGACACGGAAGGAAATTGAAGGAAATTCAAGTTACTTCAAGGAAATTCAAAAAAATTGAAGGAAATTGAAGGAAATTCAAGTAAATTGAAGGAAATTCAAGGAAATTGATAGAAATTAAAGGAAATTCAAGGAAATTCAATGAAATGGAAGGAAATTGAAGGAAATTCAATGAAATTCAAGGAAATTGAAGGAAATTGAAGAACATTTTAGGAAATTCAAGGACAATGAAGGAAATTCAAGGAAATTGAAGGAAATTGAAGGAAATGGAAGGAAATTCATGGAAATGCAAGGAAATTGAAAGAAATTCAAGGAAATTCAAGGAAATTCAAGGAAATTGAAGGAAATTCAAGGAAATTGAAGGAAATTGAAGGAAAAGGAAGGAAATCAAAGGAAATTGAAGGAAAGTCAAGGGAATATAAGGAAATTCAAGGAAATTTAAGGAAATTGAAGGAAATTCAAAAAAATTGAAGGAAATTCGAGGAAATTCAGGGAAATTCAAGGAAATTCAGCAAAAATTAAGGAAATTGAAGGAAATTCAAGGAAATTGAAGGAAATTCAAGGAAATTCAAGGAAATTGAAGGAAATTCAAGGAAATTCAAGGAAATTGAAAGAAATTCAAGGAAATACAAGGAAATTCAAGGAAATTCAAGGAAATTCAGGGAAATTAAAGGAAATTGAAAAAAATTGAAGGAAATTCAAGGAAATTCAAGGAAATTCAAGAAAATTCAAAAAAATTGGAGGAAATTCAAGGACACGGAAGGAAATTGAAGGAAATTCAAGTTACTTCAAGGAAATTCAAGGAAATATTGAAGGAAATTCAAGTAAATTGAAGGAAATTCAAAGAAATGGATAGAAATTAAAGGAAATTCAAGGAAATTCAAGGAAATTGAAGGAAATTGAAGGAAATTGAAGAACATTTTAGGAAATTCAAGGACATTGAAGGAAATTCAAGGAAATTCAAGGAAATTGAAGGAAATTGAAGGAAATGGAAGGAAATTCATGGAAATTCAAGGAAATTGAAGGAAATTGAAGGAAATTCTACAAAATTGAATGACATTGAAGGAAATTGAGGGAAATTCAAGGAAATTGAAGAAAATAGTAAAAAATTGAAGGAAATTCAAGGAAATTGAAGGAAATGTAAGGAAATTTAAGGAAATTGAAGGAAATGCTAGGAAACTGAAGGAAATTGAAGGACATTGAAGGAAATTGAAGGAAATTTAAGGAAGTGTAAGTAAATTGAAGGAAATTCAAGGAAATTCAAGGAAATTCAAGGAAATTGAAGGAAATTCAAGGAAATTCAAGGAAATTCAATGAAATTGAAGGAAATTGAAAAACATTCTTGGAAATTCAAGGAAATTGAAGGAAATTCAAGGAAATTCAAGGAAATTGAAGGAAAAAAAATTCAAGGAAATTCAAGGAAATTGAAGGAAATTCAAGGAAATTCAAGGACACTCAAGGAAATTTTAGGAAATTCAAGGACACGGAAGGAAATTGAAGGAAATTCAAGTTACTTCAAGGAAATTCAAAAAAATTGAAGGAAATTGAAGGATATTCAAATAAATTGAAGGAAATTAAAGGAAATTGATAGAAATTAAAGGAAATTCAAGGAAATTCAATGAAATGGAAGGAAATTGAAGGAAATTCAATGAAATTCAAGGAAATTGAAGGAAATTGAAGGAAATTGAAGAACATTTTAGGAAATTCAAGGACAATGAAGGAAATTCAAGGAAATTCAAGGAAATTCAAGGAAATTGAAGGAAATGGAAGGAAATTCATGGAAATGCAAGGAAATTGAAAGAAATTCAAGGAAATTCAAGGAAATTAAAGGAAATTGAAGGAAATTCAAGGAAATTGATAGAAATTGAAAGAAATTCAAGGAAATTCAAGGAAATTCAAGGAAATTCAGGGAAATTAAAGGAAATTGAAGGAAATTGAAGGAAATTCAAGGAAATTCAAGGAAATTCAACGAAATTCAAGGAAATTGGAGGAAATTCAAGGAAATTCAAGGAAATTGAAGGAAATTCATGGAAATTGAAGGAAATTCAAGGAAATTTAAAAAAATTCAAGGAAATTGAAGAAAATTCAAGGAAATTCAAGGAAATTCAAGGAAATTGAAGGAAATTCAATGAAATTGAAGGAAATTGAAGGAAATTCAATGAAATTGAAGGAAATTGAAGGAAATTCTACAAAATTAAAGGACATTGAATGAAATTGAAGGAAATTCAAGGAAATTGAAGGAAATAGAAAAAAATTGAAGAAAATTCAAAGAAATTGAGGGAAAATCAAGGAAATTTAAGGAAATTCAAGGATATTGAAGGAAATTCAAGGAAATTGAAGGAAATTCAATGAAATTGAAGGACGTTGAAGGAAATTCAACGAAATTGAAGGACGTTGAAGGAAATTGAAAGAAATCCAAGGAAATTGAAGGAAATTGAAAAAATTGAAGGAAGATCAAGGAAATTGATGGAAATTGAAGGAAATTGAAGGAAAATGAAGGAAATTCAAGGAAATTCAAGGAAATTGAAGGAAATTGAAAGAAATTCAAGGAAATTGAAGGAAATTGAAAAAATTGAAGGAAATTCAAGGAAATTGATGGAAATTGAAGGAAATTGAAGGAAAATGAAGGAAATTCAAGGAAATTCAAGGAAATCCTGGGAAATTTAAGGAAAGTCAAGGAAACTGAAGGAAATTGAAGGACATTGAAGGAAATTCAAGGAAATTGAAGAAAATTCAAGGAAATTCAAGGAAATTCAAGGAAATTGAAGGAAATTCAATGAAATTGAAGGAAATTGAAGGAAATTCAATGAAATTGGAGGAAATTGAAAGAAATTCTACGAAATTGAAGGAAATTGAAGGAAATTCAAGGAAATTGAAGGAAATACAAGGAAATTGAATGAAATTCAAGGAAATTGAAGGAAATTCAAGGAAATACAAGGAAATTGAAGGAAATTGAAGGAAATTGAAGGAAATTCAAGGAAATTCAAGGAAATTCAAGGAAATTCAGGGAAATTTAAGGAAATTGAAGGAAATTCAAGGAAATTCAAGGAAATTCAAGGAAATTCAAGGAAATTCAAGGAAATTGGAGGAAATTCAAGGACACGGAAGGAAATTGAAGGAAATTCAAGTTACTTCAAGGAAATTCAAGGAAATTGAAGGAAATTGAAGGAAATTCAAGTAAATTGAAGGAAATTCAAGGAAATTGATAGAAATTAAAGGAAATTCGAGGAAATTCAATGAAATGGAAGGAAATTGAAGGAAATTCAATGAAATTCAAGGAAATTGAAGGAAAGTGAAGGAAATTGTAGAACATTTTAGGAAATTCAAGGACATTGAAGGAAATTCAAGGAAATTCAAGGAAATTGAAGGAAATTGAAGGAAATGGAAGGAAATTCATGGAAATTCAAGGAAATTGAAAGAAATTCAAGGAAATTCAAGGAAATTGAAGGAAATTGAAGGAAATTGAAGAACATTTTAGGAAATTCAAGGACAATGAAGGAAATTCAAGGAAATTGAAGGAAATTGAAGGAAATGGAAGGAAATTCATGGAAATGCAAGGAAATTGAAAGAAATTCAAGGAAATTCAAGGAAATTCAAGGAAATTGAAGGAAATTCAAGGAAATTGATAGAAATTTAAAGAAATTCAAGGAAATTCAAGGAAATTGAAGGAAATTCAAGGAAATTGAAGGAAATACAAAAAAAGTGAAGGAAATTCAAGGATTGATGGAAATTCAAGGAACTTCAAGGAAACTCAAGGAAATTCAAGGAAATTGAAGGACATTGAAGGAAGTTCAAGGAAATTGAGGGAAATTGAAGGAAATTAAAGTAAATTAAAGAAAATTGAAGGAAATTCAAGGAAATTTAAGGAAATTGAAGGACATTGAAGGAAATTGAAGGAAATTCAAGGAAATTGAAGGAAATCCAAGGAAATTCAAGGAAATTTAAGGAAATTCAAGGAACCTGAAGGAAATTCAATGAAATTTAAGGAAATTGAATGAAATTCAATGAAATTGAAGGAAATTGAAGGAAATTCTACGAAATTGAAGTACATTGAAGGAAATTGAAGGAAATTCAAGGAAATTAAAGGATATAGAAAAAATTGAATGAAATTCAAGGAAATTGAAGGAAATTCAAGGAAATTGAAGGAAATACAAAAAAATTGAAGGAAATTCAAGGATTGAAGGAAATTCAAGGAACTTCAAGGAAACTCAAGGAAATTCAAGGAAATTGAAGGACATTGAAGGAAGTTCAAGGAAATTGAGGGAAATTGAAGGAAATTAAAGTAAATTAAAGAAAATTAGAAGGAAATTCAAGGAAATTTAAGGAAATTCAAGGAACCTGAAGGAAATGCAAGGAAATTCAAGGAAATTCAAGGAAATTTAAGGAAATTCAAGGAAATTTAAGGAAATTCAAGGAACCTGAAGGAAATTCAATGAAATTCAAGGAAATTCAAGGAAATTTAAGGAAATTGAATGAAATTCAACGAAATTGAAGGAAATTGAAGGAAATTCTACGAAATTGAAGTACATTGAAGGAAATTGAAGGAAATTCAAGGAAATGGAAGGAAATAGAAAAAAATTGAATGAAATTCAAGGAAATTGAACGAAAAGCAAGAAATTTAAAGAAATTGAAGGAAATTGAAGGAAATTGAAGGAAATTCAAGGAAATTCAAGGAAATTCAAGGAAACTGAAGGAAATTAAAGGACATTGAAGGAAAAACAAGGAAATTGAAGGAAATTCAATGAAATTGAAGGACGTTGAAGGAAATTCAACGAAATTAAAGGACGTTGAAGGAAATTGAAAGAAATCCAAGGATATTGAAGGAAATTGAAAAAATTGAAGGAAGATCAAGGAAATTGATGGAAATTGAAGGAAATTGAAGGAAAATGAAGGAAATTGAAGGAAATTCAAGGAAATTGAAGGAAATTGAAAGAAATTCAAGGAAATTGAAGGAAATTGAAAAAATTGAAGGAAATTCAAGGAAATTGATGGAAATTGAAGGAAATTGAAGGAAAATGAAGGAAAATTCAAGTTAATTCAAGGAAATCCTGGGAAATTTAAGGAAATTCAAGGAAACTGAAGGAAATTGAAGGACATTGAAGGAAATTCAAGGAAATTGAAGAAAATTGAAAGAAATTCAAGGAAATTCAAGGAAATTCACGGAAATTCAAGGAAATCCTAGGAAATTGAAGGAAATTCAAGGAAACTAAAGGGAATTGAAGGACAGTGAAGGAAATTCAAGGAAATTGAAGGAAATTCAAGGACATTCAAGGAAATTCAAAAAATTCAAGGAAATTGAAGGACATTGAAGAGAATTCAAGGAAATTCAGGGAAATTCAAGGAAATTCAAGGAAATTGAAGGAAATGGAAGGAAATTCAAGGAAATGAAAAGGATATTCAAGGAAATTCAAGGCAATGGCAAGGAAATTAAAGAAATTCAAGGAAATTCAAGGGAAGGAAAGGAAATTAAAGGAAATTCAAGGAAAGGGCAAGGAAATTCAAAGAAATTCAAGGAAATTCAAGGAAATTTAAGGAAATTCAAGGAAATTCAAGGAAATTGAAGGAAATTCAAGGAAATGGAAGGAAATGGAAGGAAATTGAAAGAAATTCAAGGAAATTGAAGGAAATTCAAGGAAACTCTTGGAAATTCAAGGAATTTGAAGGAAATTCAAGGATATTCAAGGACATTGAAGGAAATTGAAGGATATTGAAGGAGATTCAAGAAATTCAAGGAAATTGAAGGAAATTCAAGGACACGGAAGGAAATTGAAGGAAATTCACGTTAATTCAAGGAAATTCAAGGAAATTCAAGGAAATTGAAGGAAATTTAAGGAAATTCTACAAAATTGAAGGACATTGAAGGAAATTGAGGGAAATTCAAGGAAATTGAAGAAAATAGTAAAAAATTGAAGGAAATTCAATGAAACTGAAGGAAATTCAAGAAAATTCTGTGAAATGGAAGGACATTGAAGTAAATTGAAGGAAATTGAAAAAAATTGAAGGAAATTGAAAGAAATTCAATGAAATTCAAGAAACTTCAAGGAAATTCATGGAAATTCAAGGAAATTCAAGGAAATCCTAGAAATTGAAGGAAATTCAAGGCAACTGAAGGAAATAGAAGGACATTGAAGGAAATTCAAGGAAATTCAAGGAAATTCAAGGAAATTCAAAGAAATTGAAGGAAATTGAAGGCAATTCAAGGAAATTGAAGGAAATTGAAGGAAATTGAAGGAAATTCAAGGAAATTCAAGGGAATTGAAGGAAATTCAAGAAAATTCAAAGAAATTGAAGGAAATTGAAGGCAATTCAACGAAATTGAAGGAAATTGATAGAAATTTAAGGAAATTCAAGGAAATGCAAGGAAATGGAAAGAAATTGAAGGAAATTCAAGGAAATTCAAGGAAATTGAAGGAAATTGAAGGACATTTTAGGAAATTCAAGGAAATTGAAGGAAATTCAAGGAAATTCAAGGAAATTGAAGGAAATTGAAGGAAATTGAAGGAAATTGAAGGAAATTCTACAAAATTGAAGGACATTGAAGGAAATTGAGGGAAATTCAAGGAAATTGAAGGAAATTCAAGGAAATTCAAGGAAATTGAAGGAAATTCAAGGAACTCAAGGAAATTCAAGGAAATTGAAGGAAATTGAATGAAATTCAATGAAATTGAAGGAAATTGAAGGAAATTCTACGAAATTGAAGTACATTGAAGGAAATTGAAGGAAATTCAAGGAAATTAAAGGATATAGAAAAAAATTGAATGAAATTCAAGGAAATTGAAGGAAATTCAAGGAAATTGAAGGAAATACAAAAAAATTGAAGGAAATTCAAGGATTGAAGGAAATTCAAGGAACTTCAAGGAAACTCAAGGAAATTCAAGGAAATTGAAGGACATTGAAGGAAGTTCAAGGAAATTGATGGAAATTGAAGGAAATTAAAGTAAATTAAAAAAAATTGAAGGAAATTCAAGGAAATTTAGGAAATTGAAGGACATTGAAGGAAATTGAAGGAAATTCAAGGAAATTTAAGGAAATTGAAGGACATTGAAGGAAGTTCAAGGAAATTGAGGGAAATTGAAGGAAATTAAAGTAAATTAAAGAAAATTGAAGGAAATTCAAGGAAATTTAAGGAAATTGAAGGACATTGAAGGAAATTGAAGGAAATTCAAGGAAATTGAAGGAAATCCAAGGAAATTCAAGGAAATTTAAGGAAATTCAAGGAACCTGAAGGAAATTCAATGAAATTCAAGGAAATTCAAGGAAATTTAAGGAAATTGAAGGAAATTCAACGAAATTGAAGGAATTGAAGGAAATTCTACGAAATTGAAGTACATTGAAGGAAATTGAAGGAAATTCAAGGAAATGGAAGGAAATAGAAAAAAAATTGAATGAAATTCAAGGAAATTGAACGAAAAGCAAGGAAATTTAAAGAAATTGAAGGAAATTGAAGGAAATTGAAGGAAATTCAAGGAAATTCAAGGAAATTCAAGGAAATTGAAGGAAATTCAAGGAAATTGAAGGAAATTCAAGGAAATTGATAGAAATTCAAAGAAATTCAAGGAAATTTAAAGAAAATCAAGGAAATTCAGCGAAATTGAAGGAAATTGAAGGAAATTGAAGGAAATTCAGGGAAATTCAAGGAAATTTAAAGAAATTCAAGGAAATGGAAGGAAATGGAAGGAAATTGAAGGAAATTCAAGGTAATTTAAGGAAATTTAAGGACATTGAAGGAAATTGAAGGAAATTCAAGGAAATTGAAGGAAATCCAAGGAAATTCAAGGAAATTTAAGGAAATTCAAGGAACCTGACGGAAATTCAATGAAATTTAAGGAAATTGAATGAAATTCAATGAAATTGAAGGAAATTGAAGGAAATTCTACGAAATTGAAGTACATTGAAGGAAATTGAAGGAAATTCAAGGAAATTAAAGGATATAGAAAAAAATTGAATGAAATTCAAGGAAATTGAAGGAAATTCAAGGAAATTGAAGGAAATACAAAAAAATTGAAGGAAATTCAAGGATTGAAGGAAATTCAAGGAACTTCAAGGAAACTCAAGGAAATTCAAGGAAATGAAAAGGATATTCAAGGAAATTCAAGGCAATGGCAAGGAAATTAAAAGAAATTCAAGGAAATTCAAGGGAAGGGAAAGGAAATTAAAGGAAATTCAAGGAAAGGGCAAGGAAATTCAAAGAAATTCAAGGAAATTCAAGGAAATTTAAGGAAATTCAAGGAAATTCAAGGAAATTGAAGGAAATTCAAGGAAATGGAAGGAAATGGAAGGAAATTGAAGGAAATTCAAGGAAATTGAAGGAAATTCAAGGAAACTCTTGGAAATTCAAGGAATTTGAAGGAAATTCAAGGATATTCAAGGACATTGAAGGAAATTGAAGGATATTGAAGGAGATTCAAGAAAATTCAAGGAAATTGAAGGAAATTCAAGGACACGGAAGGAAATTGAAGGAAATTCAAGTTAATTCAAGGAAATTCAAGGAAATTCAAGGAAATTGAAGGAAATTGAAGGAAATTTAAGGAAATTCTACAAAATTGAAGGACATTGAAGGAAATTGAGGGAAATTCAAGGAAATTGAAGAAAATAGTAAAAATTGAAGGAAATTCAATGAAACTGAAGGAAATTCAAGGAAATTCTGTGAAATGGAAGGACATTGAAGTAAATTGAAGGAAATTGAAAAAAATTGAAGGAAATTGAAAGAAATTCAATGAAATTCAAGAAACTTCAAGGAAATTCATGGAAATTCAAGGAAATTCAAGGAAATCCTAGGAAATTGAAGGAAATTCAAGGCAACTGAAGGAAATAGAAGGACATTGAAGGAAATTCAAGGAAATTCAAGGAAATTCAAGGAAATTCAAAGAAATTGAAGGAAATTGAAGGCAATTCAAGGAAATTGAAGGAAATTGAAGGAAATTGAAGGAAATTCAAGGAAATTCAAGGGAATTGAAGGAAATTCAAGAAAATTCAAAGAAATTGAAGGAAATTGAAGGCAATTCAACGAAATTGAAGGAAATTGATAGAAATTTAAGGAAATTCAAGGAAATGCAAGGAAATGGAAAGAAATTGAAGGAAATTCAAGGAAATTCAAGGAAATTGAAGGAAATTGAAGGACATTTTAGGAAATTCAAGGAAATTGAAGGAAATTCAAGGAAATTCAAGGAAATTGAAGGAAATTGAAGGAAATTGAAGGAAATTCTACAAAATTGAAGGACATTGAAGGAAATTGAGGGAAATTCAAGGAAATTGAAGGAAATTCAAGGAAATTCAAGGAAATTGAAGGAAATTCAAGGAAACTCAAGGAAATTCAAGGAAATTGAAGGAAATTGAATGAAATTCAATGAAATTGAAGGAAATTGAAGGAAATTCTACGAAATTGAAGTACATTGAAGGAAATTGAAGGAAATTCAAGGAAATTAAAGGATATAGAAAAAAATTGAATGAAATTCAAGGAATTGAAGGAAATTCAAGGAAATTGAAGGAAATACAAAAAAATTGAAGGAAATTCAAGGATTGAAGGAAATTCAAGGAACTTCAAGGAAACTCAAGGAAATTCAAGGAAATTGAAGGACATTGAAGGAAGTTCAAGGAAATTGATGGAAATTGAAGGAAATTAAAGTAAATTAAAGAAAATTGAAGGAAATTCAAGGAAATTTAAGGAAATTGAAGGACATTGAAGGAAATTGAAGGAAATTC